>APFE031154100.1:0-60697 GCA_000404065.3 Pinus taeda | reverse complement strand
TAGATGATCTTTTAGATCAATTGAAGGAAGTTGTTTATTTCACCAAGCTGGATTTGCATAGTGGATACCATCAGGTCAGAGTTGCAGAGCAATATGCATGGAAGACTGCTTTCAAAACAAAGCAGGGATTGTATGAATGGTTGGTTATGCCTTTTGGCTTGACCAATGCCCCTGCTACTTTCATGAGATTAATGAATGATGTACTCAGACCTTTTCTTGATTATTTTTTATTGTGTATCTGGATGACATTATGATTTTTAGTAAAACGTGGGAAGAACATTTAAAGCATGTTAAGAAGACATTAGATGTTTTGAAAAGAGAAAAACTTTATGTTAAACTCTCCAAATGTGAATTGGGCAAAACCTCTCTAAATTATTTGGGTCATATAGTAGGGGGAGGTGAATTGAAAATAGATCCCTCTAAATTAGCAGTCATCATGAACTGGCCTAAACCCAAGTTTGCTACAGAAGTGAGAAGCTTCTTAGGAGCAGCACAGTATTGGAGGAAGTTGAATTCAAATTTTTTCTCGATTGCAGCTCCCTTACATGCATTGACAGGATTGAACAAGGTGTTTCAGTGGGGAGGCAAACAGTAGAAAGCCTTCGACACCTTGAAAGAAAAAATTAGTACAACACCTCTACTAGCACTGCCAAATCTACAAAGACCATTTGAGATCCACACTGATGCCAGTGACTATGCCATGGGAGCAATGTTGACACATCACGGTAAACCCATATGTTATCATTCTGAGACTTTTAATCCTGCAATAGTTAACTATCCTACATATGACAAGGAATTGTATGCATTAGTTCAGAGTGTGAAAAAATGGAAACATTATTTAATGGGCAAAGAAACAGTAATACATACTAATCATCAGCCACTTCAATCCTACACTCCCAAACTAAATTGCAGCAATCAAGACATTACAGATGGATGGGGTTTCTACAACAGTTTCATTTAGTCATCAGATATAAAAAGGGAATACATAACAAGGTTGCAGACATGTTATCTAGGCCCATTATAAATGCATCTACCCTACTTAAGCATAATTTTGTGCTGCATGAAAGCTACATAGAACAATATGCTCAGGATATGGACTTTAAAGATGTATATGCAAATTTGAGTCAAGGCAAAAGAGTAGAAGAATTGGACTATCATGTGAAGGACAGACTCTTATATCATTGTGGGAAAATCTGCATTCCACAAATTGAGAGAATAAAGATAATTAGGGAAGCACACATTTCTTTGATATCAGGTCACTTTGGGGTAAGTAAAACAGTTGCACAACTGCAAAGGTTTTACTATTGACCGAAAATGAATGAGACAGTTTCTAGATATGTGAAGCGATGTGCTATGTGTGCTAAAAGCAAGCCTAGTAACAGAAAAATAGGCTTGTACATTCCATTACCAGTTCCTTCTCACCCTTGGGAAAGCCTTTCCATGGATTTCGTTGGAGGACTGCCTAAATCTAGGAAAGGTCATGATTATCTATATGTTGTTGTGGATAGGTTCAGCAAAATGTGTATTTTGATACCTTGTAGTAAATAGATTACAGCTGAACACTCTGCAAAATTATTCTTTGAACATGTATGGGTTCATTTTGGATTACCCACTTCTATTATATCTGATTGAGACACCCGATTTGTGGGGAAGTTTTGGTCAAGTCTGTGGGAACTAATGGACACCAAATTAAAGAAAAGCATAGCTTTTCATCCACAAACAGATGGCCAGACATAAGTAGTTAACATGACGGTGATCTAGTTACTGAGAGGATAATGTAGTAGACATCCTAAGCTTTGGGATGAGCACTTGTTCTATGTGCAGCATGCTTACAATAGAGCCAAACACTCTTCTACACAGAGATCTCCTTTTGAGACCTATTTTGATTTCATATGAAGGTCTCCTTTGGATTTTGTCTTTGGTAAAGATACCATGGTTGATAAACACAGTGATGTGGATAAGGCAACTAGGTTCATTGAACAGTTCCAGGAGATCCACTAGGCAGTACAGGAATAACTAGAAAAGAGCCAGCCCAAATACAAGGCTAGGCATGATAAGTATCGGATGGAGCATAGTTTTCAAGTTGGAGACCAAGTCTGGCTGTATATCAGCAAGGACAGAATGCAAGGTGAAGGTAAAAAGCTAAAACCTATTAGGTATGGACCCTTCAGGATACTTGAGAAGGTTGGTGAGAATGCTTTTCGCCTTGATCTACCAACTTACATGCACATCTACTCAGTCGTGAACATAGATTGCTTGAGGTTGTTTGAACCTTCAATGATTGAGGACCTTGAAGAGTAGAGTCAATTACCTTCTGTTGATGACCTGCTACCTGAATATCTTGATGAGTTGCAGGAAGATATAGGGTTGGACATGAAGGTAAGGACAACACATAGTGGACAAGTGGAATACATTAGGATTGGGCTTAAGGGTTCGAAGCCGAGCAATGAGAAGTGGATTGAGATTGGAGAAGTGAGACAGTAGTTTCCTCACTTAGTCGATGCTTGAAGAAAACCAACTTTTGGTGGTCCAAAATATTTTTCAGTAGGGAGACTGTGATCCGAATCGGATCCACAAAATATTGTCAAGAACATTGACTGTATTGAGTTTAACAAATCCTTGAAAATTCCAAAAACAACGATAAAAAACCGCCTTGAACCAGTGGCCATGGCAACCAACGTGGAACGATGAGGACCTTGGTCAAAGCGCGATGACCGAGGCCAATGGAGACTGTGCAGGAGGTCAAAGCAGCCCCTGGGAGCCCTGGATCGGGAAAAGGAGGCGATTTTGATGCACGATTAGCGCTTAGCTGGGCAAAACAAGGCTAAAATGGAAAAATCTTAAGCACTCGGTCGCGTTGGGGGCCGGACAACTGTGGGTGGAGAAGCAAAAAGCGCTAAAGGACAAAGGCAGGACTTGCACTCTGGAAAACTAGCGGTATCAATCGGGGCGCCCTTGAACTGTAAGAGGTTTTGGAGGAGAGCGGAGCGATCCCACTCAACGATTGACACGTGGCAGTGGAGGTGAGAGAAAAACCATCATCATCGCATGCTATCGGTTGAGCAAGTCAACCGTGCTCGACGTGCATATGACATTGGACCTAGAGGAGCCCAGATTGGATGACTAAGATTGCACCCAATAGAAAGAAGTGGAATCTACAGGGAATTAAGCCACAATTTAAAGGGATTTGGAATCCGTTTGACTGGCATAGTGGAGAAAGAATGTATCCATGGCATAACCGAAGAAAAAAACTGACAAAGCATGCTGGAACTAGCTAGATGGAGACACGTGGCCACTTCCAAGCATAGCTGCAGAAGGTGAATCCACGCAGACGTGAGAGGAACTGAACAAGCATAGGGATCGAATGGTTAAAGCCATGAACAGAGATAGTCGAAAATAGGAGGATAGAGAGGAGTCCAAGTGACCAAGACAGACAGTGAATAGTGCACCTCGAGAGGAGGACTGAACACAGAGAACAGTAAAGCCAAGCAGAGGAGACAGAGGGCCGAGCTGACCACAGGCAGCATCGAGCACCAGAGAGCTTGAAGATTCAAACCTTCCCATAGAGGAATCTGTCTAGATTGAGCATCATAGTTGGCTCTTTCCACTGTAGACCAAAGCTCACAGAGCTGGTAGGAAGAGAACGAGTCTGTGTACTCCAAGTGGCTTGGGGAATCCAAGAACCACCCTGCCAAGCAAAATCTACTGTTAGGAGAACTCATATTGAGTCCCTGTATTGTAATTTTTCTGCTGAAAGACACAATAAAACAAGGCCACCACTGCGAGCTGGACCAGAGACGTAGCCTTGGAGAATAGGGTGAACTCCTTATTAAATACTGTTTGTGTCTTTGTGTTGCTCATTGTTTTTGTCTTTCCATTTAAATGTCTGTGTATTGGCAATCTGATTGATCTGTTTCTTGAATAACACAGAACACACACCAGCACATGAGTCTATAATACCTTTTTTTAATAAATCTTCAACTGAGGTCACTCATAGGGTGATTATTAGATCACTTACTAGAGTCATCATCTTCATCCTCCTTAGTAGTATTCAACGTTTGTCCATCTTCAATGTCTTTGAACACATTTTTAATCAAGAACTGTTCTATTACATCCATCTCTTCTAACAGTTTCATTTCTTCAGCAACCTACATAAAAATATCTTCTAAAGGTTGTTCATCACCTGCATACATACACAAATGATCAGTTTAAAAAATACTAGGCTCCTCTTTCTTTGATGTTTCAATCATCAAATCTCTCTACTGATCCGAACTTGTCCAACTGTTCAGAAATCATCAAGGATTCCTTCCTCAACAAGGTAATCTTCTTGTTTAGGTCTACAATAGCTATCTTCCATCTCTAACTCAATTGCTCTGAGTTCCTCTCTTAATTTGATATACATTCTCCTCTTTATCTGTTTTTGCAACAACTTCCACTTTATCTTCTTTCTTTTCATAGTCCAACCATAACTTTGGCCCTTTTCACATTTTTCTAGAAGAATTATTATGACATCCACATTTTCTTTCATTTCTACAGTGTATCTGTCAAATATTTCTTGACTCATCTCCTCTCCTTTTCCATTTTCCCTTGCATCTTTCTTTCTTCTATTGTGGATTCTCTATGAACCCCTGCTATGACTATCAGTAGTCATTTCCTCATTAGTTATGTTGTCACAAAATCATGCACTAAAGGCTGCTACTTAGTGAGATCTCATGCAACTGTTTCAAACCAGGCTTTAGACTAAGGTTCAGCCTCCTTAGTCAGAGAGGGCTCTCTCACAGATTTCTGATATGCATTTAAGGGCAAAAAGATGGCTAACTCTTTAAAAAGTGAATAAAGTTTAAGCTGGTTGGAACAACAAAATCAAGGCCTCTCCCATTGGGCTCATGGAGTCATACATTCCTACAGTAAACAAGCAGCTACTGAATCATGGAAACCAAGGCATATAATGTCTCAATGTTCAAAACATCTACCAAGAAGGACATCAACTCAACAAAACATACACAGGAAGTCCGAGCATCAATGATGAATTCAGAGTGATTGCATGTTCAGTGAACTGTAAAACAAGATGAATAAAACCAAAACACATACATTCTGAACATTTGAAACACAAGATGAATCTTGGGAAGAAACAATGTGCTTTCTATTACTATGAAAACACTTTACATAAGCCAATCTGAAAACTCTGTCTTTTTGATAAAAATCTCCAACCCTTTGTACATCAGAGTTTTTCCTATATATAGGAAAACAAAACTTAAGCTACTTGAGACTCCTCCTCCAGCATGAGGGGATCTCGAAAACCTATCCTTAACTACCTTATCTATATTTAAACTAACTTATTAAATACAGAGGTATTGTGCTTTTAATACATAGAGTCATATTCCTATTCAAACTCTATTTCCATTTCCTCGTGTGCATGATTTTCTCCTGGTCTTTGACACCTGTGCTTTTCCTGTAGTGGCTGAAATGTATTTGAGAAACATTCACTGAACTGGTTGCCTTGGATTCCAACTGTGCTGCTGACTCAACCTTTGATGAAGATATATCCTCTGTTTTCACAGTCCCTGCTTTAATCCATGTTTATTTTCCAACAAAACGTGCTTGAAGCTGTACGATGACCTTAATGACCATGCATAACACCATATGGCTGATAATTTGGACGCTTTGTGGACACTGCCAGGTGTTCAACCCAAAATTCTGGTAACCCTACCAGAAACCCTAATTTTTCGGTCATAAAGACACTTTATGAAGACTTTAGTAAAAACAAAAAAGTTTCACCTTTATGCTACAAGGTTTACATATGTCATTCTTTGAATGGCTTTGGCAACGATTTATGATTTCCTTCCTATCCTCAAAGCCTTTCTTCACAAAATTTGATGACCTCAGCATCACTTTTGAATTTTCTTTTAAAAACAGTCACCTACAGCAGTTTTGTAGCGCGCTACGAAACTGCTGTTCTTTGCAAAATCACAGTCTTCAGTGAATTTCTTCAATTACTTCGTGACTGTTACAACTTCACCCTTGGTTCCAAAATTACTAATTTGTCTTCCTTTTATACATGCCTCAAAAATTAATTAACTTAAGAAAAATAAACAAAACTTGGAGCAACATCTGACCTTAAACATTTTCAATTTATTCAGCAGCTAACTTGCCTAACTGAGCCTTTAGTTTTGCAAGTTCATTCTCCATAGCTGCAATCTCTGATACTGTTTTTTCTAAATCAGCCATTTCTTTATCAGCTGCTTCCCATTTCTCCTTTGTAGATGAGGTTTTAACTTTCTTGACAATGGGGGCTTTTTCCTTCATATCTTTCTTTTTTCTCTCTTTTGCTTTTTTTGCTTGAGCTATCTGCTTTCCCATTTGTTTGGCCTGTCCTCTGGTATAAATTGTTCTTTTGGTTTCCTCTGTTTTTTCTGCCTTGGGCAATTGTCTGGTTTCTTTTGTTGTTGTTACCTTGGCAGTTACCTTATCTTTATGGACTTGCTCTGCTGCTTGGATTTGTCTCCTGGTAATTGGTCTTCGGGGTTTGACCATGAATTTCTTACTAGCCTCCTCAAACCTTAGCCTTTTAGAGGCTTTTGATTTTTTGGAGCTATCAGGGGATGAGTGGGTTAGATCAATAGGCACAGGGTCCACCTGCACTGATGTGGTTTGTTCAAGGTCAATTGCCTCCAGCAAATCCTTTAGATTAGCCTTTGACATAGGGCTGTCTTCTACTGCTACTGATTTTCCCTTTTCTCTGCTTAGCTGGCTTCTAGTTCTGATCCTTGTTACTTGTGCAACTCCACTTGGCTTTGATGCAACTTTCTGATGTTTGATCTTCTCCTTGGATGGTTTGGGTGTCTCTTTTATGACCACAGGCTTTTTTGATTTCCTTGGCTTATCTTTGGGTTTCTTTCGGTCTTTAACCTCCTTCTTAAGTTCAGCCAATGTAGGCTCTTGAATCTTTCTTTCTTTTTCCCTGTCTGGCAATGGGGTAAGACCTGTTTTGCTTTGGAAACCCGACATGAAAATGAAGGAGTCCCAATCCCTGCCGATTTTTTGTAAGCTATCTAACACCAGTAACTTAATTAAACCATGGTTGAAAAGTGAAGTTTCATAATTATCCTTTTTGAATTGAACTTTGTCGCACATTTTACCAAGACTCCTGAATAAATAAAAAGGGATGTCTATCGACGCCTTCCCTGTGAAATGTAGCAAGAGTTTGAAGTGATATGAGTAAACTTTGGTGTACCTTCCCTCGCATGTGAGGTATTTCTGGATGGCTGTGAGGAGCAGAGCATAATGCTCTTTAATATAATACCTTGGCACCTCCTTAGTGAGGTCCTCGTTTGCATATTGATCCTTCAGAAACTCCTTACATGGAGTCATGTCAAACTTAAAATTCTTGAACCATTCTTGTCCACTTCTTGGAATTTCGGTGACAGCAGAAATAGCTTGCGGGGACACAGGGAACTCTAGTAATGCAACCTTAGAATTCAAACCACTGAAATTTAATGCAAAGGCTTTAGTTACCTTTGTGTGTCCGCCCTTCAATTTTCCACAGAACCTCCAGCAACCAGCCTCTTTAAAAGCTCATGCAACACCTTCATCTTTGAGCGTGAGATCAAGTCCTTCTGGTTCGGTTCTCAGACATCTTCCGGATCTATGCTCTTTTTTCTCCATCTCGCTCAAAATATCCTTACACAGAGAACTTAATCAACAACTTCAATTTACACAAAAGCTTTGGGTTTGGAATGCAGGCTCGCTTGCAGTGATCTCTTTTTAAATGAGAACTCGAGCTTCTTTGCGTTTTTTCAAACGCACATCATAGAACAGGCACGTTAATGCATCATGAATGAACATTATGACACTACCATACCTCATAAGATTTCTTAAAATAATTGTCATGTGTGTGATCCTATATCTGATGGCGGAATGAATCCTATCATGACCTGGAGAGGACGTCGACTGACAACATATGAACGGTTCTAATGACTCACCTCCCGAGATTTGACATTTCAAGGAAATATGCTGCTAAAAACCCCGAATCCCTGATTTCGTAGCGCAGGCAATTATGAAATGACACACCGCGCTACGAAATGGCTGCTCAATGATATGCTGCGGAAAGGTGAAAAATGATTGCGCAGTTAAACTAGCCAATCATATCGCGCTGCGAAACTGTGCAAAATCAGAATGATGCAATCACGACAAGACATGCTTTAACTATCATGAGAGAGGGTATCTAACGGTTTTTTTTACAAGGACTCACATCAATACCTTTGGAAAAACTAATTTCAAAGTGACACACCTAAAAACCTATTGACTTAAACCAAAAAAAAAAAAAAAATTATATGAATCTTTGGACATAGGTGAACTGTGGTTTTAAGTGATAACAACCAGAACAGTATGCTGAACCTAGAAACCTGCATCATCATCTAAAACCAACTGCAACCTCAAAATCATATGTCAGAATGTATATGCTACTTCAGTGAAGCCAACCAACATGTATATGCTACTTCCTTTAACCAAACCTGTGTATACCTCCAAAGATACTGAATCATAAAAACTTTTGAATCAAAACTATACCAACCAATGAAATTATGAAGATCTATTGTCATATTATGGAGTTATAAACAGATAGCAGCAAGTATCACCCTTCTTACTCAATCAATCAATAAACCAGACGCAATCTCCTTATACAATCAATTTTACTTTCAGATCTAATGAAGCCATCATTGACAAACAACAGTAAAACAACAACACTGATAAGGTAGATCAGTCATCCTTGAACAACAAGATTTTCTTCTGCATACGCTACTTGGAAGTGCCAAACCAACGTGTATAAGTGACTTCACCAAGGCGAACCAACGTATAGATTTGAAAATAAAAACTTATAACTTCACATCTATTCTAGACTTTAGATATACCCATATCATAGAATTTAAAGGAAAAAACATTTGTTATCACTCATATCTAGCCTATCCATTATCAACTCACATAATGATAAGTCATTATGATCCTAATCCATTATTATATCTCATCCATCATCAAACACTCAGGTGCATACTTAGTACAGATCAAGCAAAGCATCAAAAATCCATAACATGCATAATTTCTTTTGATCTAACACTTCGTAAGATATTCATTACTTGTGCTCTTAGCCCTTTGATCTTCTCCTCCTTATATAGCAGCCTTTCTCAATATCTTGGACCAAAACAATGCTTATAACTTGTGGTATTCTTAGACGGGATCAAGTAACCATTATTGTGCTCAATATTGTGGGCTAATACCATGGTATGGACCCTTGGTATTCTTTAACTTTAATTTACCTTAATTTTCCATCCCATACGTGTTTTTCCTCTTGTGAAAGTGCATGCATACATATACACTCTTTTTGTACAATGAACTGACTTGTATACACTACTTGGACAAGGTGAACTTGTGTATATAGCTTAAACTAACTTAAAACGTCCTTTTTCTTCAACTTCTTGATTGTGATCATTAGTCCTTTGTTCCAAATTCCTATTCTTCTATACCATTGCCCTGTTACCTCTGAATTGACCTATTACAATGTGAGTTACCCTTTATTAAATATGAACTGACCTATGAGTGAGTTTCCATCAAGGACAACACTTGTATCATAATGCCAACACTCTCTATATCTAGCCAATAACCAAGATGGCATTACCTCTCGGCCTAGTTTCTCCAAGGTCAGTTGAAAAAGAGTTTGTGTCTCTGTGACCTTCTTGTGCTCTCAATTGTATCATTTACTGGCTTGTCCTCCCATCTACCAGTCTCATCATCACCTCTCAAACTATGAATTGTTGGTATATCCCTCTCCATTAGCATGTCCCATAACCAATACAAAGAGATTAATATCAATAGACTTGCCAACTCGCCCCTAGTAAAAAAATCTGTTGGACACGAATTTTGTTTACCATACCAGCCACCCTACCTTCTTTACCTTCACCTCAACCGTGTAATCAAAATTCAACCCATAGATACACCTACCTTTGCTAGTGGTACATCTGTATATATCTCTAGAAAATATGGTTCTTCAATTGTCTTTGTGTTGAAATATGTAACTAGGTTCGGTCTTCATAATGAAGTATGTAATCATGTTTTTATGTGTTCGATGTAAAAAGAAAAATAAATTTGTTATTGTTTTCTTGAGGCATGGGTTTCATGCTCAAGAGGAATTTATTTTATAGGTCAAGCTCCCATTAAGAGCTTCTAGGGTTTATGAGTCATTGTCATATATTAATGACCCATTTGGTGATGTTACATATTATAAGAAAATTATTTGAGTCTACATATTGTCAAGGAAACCCCTCTAAGATGAAATATACAAGCTACAAGTCAAGAAGGTCGATATGCATCATCAAGTCAACTTGCTAGTGAAGTCGACCTATTTTGGAGCCCGACAACACCTATATAAAGGAGGACGCAACCTCTCTCAAAGGGACTCACTCAATCATCACAGAAGTTCAATCTAGAGAAAAGGAGGAGCCTAATACCTAGCAAAGGAGGAAGAAGGAAGAGCGAAGACTTTTTGGATCAGTTTTAGGGAAAAACTCCTTCACATGTGTGAATATTAGGGAATCTCTCTACAGCAAGAAGATCAAAAATATTACAGTCACTCTAAGAGGACCAAATTCGGGTGACAAAGAGTTCATATTGCAGGATGAATTGTTGAAGAGGAAGTATCTTACCAAGAGAAGAAGAAAAGAGGAAAATTTCTCCATATTCTTACACATGTGGCAGAGGGTTTCAACAATAAGGCCAAGTTTTAGTCAAGGAACTGTAGGGTGGACAAAAAGGTCATATGAGCAACTACTTCCATTAGAAAGTGAGTTTTACTAAGTTGAATTTGTGAAAGGGAAGCACATCAAGGAGAAGGATTTGACTTGGTCTTGGATGGGCTATTGGTAAAGGGTATAGGTCTTGGAATTTGTCAATTGAAGGTTCTATAAGAATAATAATTCTTGTGGGTTTTCCTCTCAAATTGGAGAGGTTTTGGCCTTGGATGATAACCTACATATCGTGTCTTATTGTCTCATTATTCTATATGTTTTGGTAACTATTTTATGATAGGAAAACATCAATAATAATAAGTACAAGAAGAAGCCAAATAAGTGAAATTAAAAAAACATCACAAGAAGTTATCAAGAAGGGAAATCACCCCTTGCTGCCCCTATATTTCTCAACATGGTATTAGATCTAAGGTGACAACATAAGGAAGGGAATTTCAATAGAGGACACTCAAGAACCAAATTTCTAGAATAATATCAAGGGATTCAAGGCATCTATAAGATCCTCTCATCTCCAAGGAATTTTGAAGACAAGGATTCCATCATCATCTTGAAGGAAGTGTCAAAAACCTACATTGATCAAAGAGGAAGCCCACACTAGAAGCATTCTTGGGAACCTCGCTCAAATCATCATCTGAAGGAAGAAGATCTCAAAAGACCCTTATCTCTATTCAAATATAATATCCCAAAATCTTGAAGTATACTCATCCAAAATAAGAAAGAAAGGAGGTTTTAGCATCATCAAGAAGTCAAGGTGATATCCCTCTAAGAAAAGGATCACTATTTGAAGGAATACAACTTCTTCAAGAATAAATCTTCTATTATCATATCATCATCAAAATAAATAAGGAAGCAAATTGAAGATATTGTCATCAATGAGTATCTTCACAAGTAAGTATCTTTATGCCAACATCTGAATCTATCAAATGTCTTTTTTCAAGGAGAGAAATAAGTTGGCTGGGTCATCAAACTTCCTTACATGGAAGAAGACACAAAGAAGAGGACAAATTTAATCCTCATAGAAAATGAAGTTGTGGAACATGTTAAGGGCTCAATCACAAAACCTCCAAAGGAAGAAGCTCAAGCTCTTACAAAGTACATGAAAGGGGAATTAGGGTCTCAAAGGATTCTCATAGAATCCATCAATGATCCCTTCATTCCCTATGTATCAAAACTAGAAACATCAAAAGAAATATATGAAAAACTTGTAGAATTGTTCTCCATAAGCACTGCAGTAGAAGTGATCTCGTTAAGGAAATAACTCTACAAGATGAAGGTATCAAAGAAGAAGGAATAGCCTCTACTTTATGAGGGTGTCAGAAATAAGAGACCAACTCCAAGTGTTGGGAGAAGTAATGTTTGACAAGGAAATGACTATTATAGTGCTCAATGCACTACCAAAGGAATGGAGAAACTTCACATGAAGCATCTATGGGAAGAAGGAAGCTACTCCATTCAGTGAGCTATGGTCGTTGTGAAAAATCAAAGAAACCAAGTTGAAGGAAAAAATTGATGTAGGATCAAGCAAGCAATATTAAGCATTTACTGCCATGGATAGAAGAAAAGGGAAGCTTGGTCCTTAACAAAAGAAGAAGAACATGTCGACTATTCAATTCTATGGATGTCATGAATATGGGAACTACAAGAGATATTTTCCAAATCTCAATAAGGACAACAAAAAAAGATGAATGGAATAAGCCCATATCACTAAACAAGTGGAAGAATATGAAAAGAAGTCCAAGAAGGAAGAAGTAAAGGATCTCTATTATGATGAGATGATCTTCTTCACCTAGTTTTTTTCAAGTCTTTGTTCTTTAGTTCTTGTATAGCTATCATGGTAGGAAACATTAGAGGCATGATAGGATGCATCATGTTAGGAGATAACATCATAAGAAGCATATGATATAAAGCAAGAGATTGGGACATCATAAGAAGATTGCAAAAGAGTTGGAGTAGAAGTCTATGGTAGTCACCTATAGTGGAAACGAGCTCTTGGTAACCTCATTGGAAGCATAAGTAGTACTTATGAATAGAAGAAATTCATCTAGTATAGATCTCATCATACATAATTCAAAAGAAGCATTTGCAGGATAAGGATAATCGAGATCCTTCATTGGAATATTCATTGGAAGATTCACCCATTGGAAAAGGAAAATGTCTCACCAGGAATTCCACCTTTCGAGTGATTCATGGGATGATGGTATGATGACAAGAGAGTAAAAAATGTCAATATGATTGAAGAAATTTCAATCTAGGAATCTACCGAACGAATCATATATGATCAAAAAGAATAAATGAGGTATCTATGAATGTGTTTGATAAAATTGAGTCATGTCATATGATTGCAGGGATAAATGCTCTACCTTATAAGCATGATGAAGAGAAAGGGATATCCTCATTTGGAAGGATGCATGAAGTTATGGTTAAGATATTTATTAGATGAAATCAACATAATATGTTATCATATGGGATATGAGGTGCTTGATAATAAAGGAGGAACTAAGGATGAAACTTCACGGGGGTTAATATGTGAAGAAAGGAAGAAGATATTGTGAAAATGAAACTATGGCCACATGGAAAAGGAAATCAAAATTCGATGACTAGAAGAATTGACCATGACATATCCATAGAAAAGGTATGAAGAGTCTGATGAAGTCTAGAAAATAAGAAGACCCTTGAAATTTAATATATTTTTGGAGACGTGTCAATATGTATGCAGGATGTTGATGAAAACAAGCAGATGTAATGATGAAAAGACCATCGCAAAGCTAATGTTAATTTGATGTTCATTCTTGAAAAATATATGGATAGGCTAACACAGGGCTACCAGAGGAAGAGGTGTGGATATCACCTACAACTAGTGCTCATGTTATGGATGAAAGGTCCAGAAGGAAACATGATGTGAAGAAGGTAGAAAGATATGAAGGAAGGCCAAATATGAACTAGTGGATCACTTTCAGATGAAAGAAAGGATGACATGACTGACACGATTCATGAATGAAATTTATGGATGGTCTATGCCCTATGAAGAAGTACCAACGAAGAAGGCTCCATATCAAGGAAGATGAAATTCATGACATCAAAAGAGGGAGCCCTACAAGTAGCTGATTTGATCTCCACCTAGAGAGTTGTTGTAAGCAAGTCCCTAGTTAAGAGGGATCTTGGACAAGTCCCTAGTTAAGAGGGAGCTTGGGTACATTCCCTTATAGGAATGGGTACATTCCCTTATAGGAATGGGTACATTCCTTCAAAATGGGTATATCCTCCCTAGTTGAGAGGGATAGATAGATGCATCATTCTTGTCTTCACTTGGGAAGAAAGAAAGGAGGATTGGGTAAGCATCTGGCTTCTAATACTATTTGAGGATGTGGCGGGGAATCCAAGATAAGAGTAGTTGTAGAGGACCGATATCATTTGAGGACTAGGAATCCAAGATAAGAATAGTCTTGGTTGAACATACTTTGAGAGAACCCGAGTGGGGTATGTTCTGAGAGAGACAATGATGATGGTGTCTATTAATCATTGGTCTCACTAGTATTATGCTTTGATCTTGTGGGAAGATAGAGTGTTTAGTTAAGGCCTTTCTATGTGACAATGTTTTAGGCTATGATGCTAAACAAATGAGTTACCAATCAGACTCTTCCTATGAGAATTCTTTATATTGAGAGAGTCCAAGTACCTCGTATGGATTATGAATACCTCCCTAGTTAAGAGGGAGTGTTGAAATATGTAACTAGGTTTGGTCTTCATAATGACATATGTAATAATGTTTTTATATATTCGATGTAAAAAGAAAAATAAATTCTCTATTGTTTTCTTGAGGCATGGGTTTCATGCTTAAGAGGAATTTATTTTATAGTTCAACCTCCCATTGAGAGATTATAGGGTTTATGAGTCATTGCCATGTATAAATGACCCATTTGGGCATGCTACATATTGTAAGAAAATTATTTGAGTCTAAAGATTGTCAAGGAAACCCCTCCAAGATCAAATACACAAGCTACAAGTCAAGTTGGCCTATATGCATTATCAAGTCACCATGCCAGTGAATTTGACCTATTTTGGAGCCAAACGATACCTATATAAATGAGGACTCAACCTCTCTCAAAAGGAATCACTCAAGCATCACAAAAGTCTGATCTAGAGACAAGGAGGATCCTAATACCCACAAAGGAGGAAGAAGGGAGAGAAAATAGTTTTCTGATCAGTTTTAGGGAAAGATTACTCCACACGTGCAAAGATTAGGGCATCCCTCTACAACAAGAAGACCAAAAATTTACAATCACTCTAAGAGGACTGAATTTGGGTGACAAAGAGTTCATATTGTAGGCCAAATCATTGAATATGAAGTATCTTACCAAGCGAAGAAGAAAAGAGGACAATTTCTCCATACTCTCACTCACGTGTGTGGCCTAGGGTTTCTGCAGTAAGGCCGAGTTGTAGTCAAGAAGTTGCAGGGCCAAGAAAGAGGTTGAAGGATAAACTAGTTCCATTAGAAAGCAAGTTTGACTAAAGTTGACTTTGTGAAAGGGAAGCACATCAAGGAGAAGGCTTTGACTTTGTCTTGGAAGGAATATTGGTCAAGGGTCTAGGTCTTCAAAAATGTCAATTAAAGATTCTATAAGAAGAATAATTCTTGTGGATTTTCCTCTTAATAATTCTTGTGGTGTTGCAATTAGAGGCTTGAAGTATGGAGTTGCAACTAGAGGCCCCTCACTACACAATTATTGGTATCAATTCCATATTAACAATTGTTATAGTTAGTTGTGAAAAAGGCATTTCTTATTGAGTTGAGGCTTAGGTGAGTGAGATACTCAATATTCTCATTGAGTTGGAGCCCTTCACAAATATCATTATTGGTTTCTTATTGTTCACATTAGTTGTGATCCAGTGGATGTTGGTGGCCACTCACCTATTCCACTTAGACCCCCACCACTGTCTCTTACAATTTTTCAGTTTCCTTAATTTTGCACAATTTACTATTTTTGGCAGCTTTTTGGGTCTTGAACTTCCAGAGCCGTTTTGAGGCCCTAAACGACATTTTTGGGGAAAATTGGGGAAAACATGGATCTGTTGTTTGGCACTCAAAAGTTGTATTTCTCGAATAGATATTTCTAAATAGCTATTGTGTGCATCAAACAAAGATCGTATGCCATTAAAGTTATGACATCGAGAAGTTGATGTACCGATTTACCCAAATGGGGCCCATAGTTTTGGTGATTCATCTCCTAGGGTTAGGTTTTTGGATATTTAGTGTTTTACATTGTTTCTCAGTAATAAATAGGCCTTCAAGCCTCATTGCAACACAGTTCAGAGGCATGTAGCCACCACAACTCTTCTTAGAGATAAACTACCATCGCTTGAGCTAGTCTTATTTCAATTATGTTTGTAAGCATATTTCAATATTTGATATTAATTAAATGAAGTGTTATTTCTGCTGCATCTTTATATGTATGGTTATATCAGTATTTTTTTGTGTTCCTGTTTAAGTTCGGATCAATATAGATTCTTGACCTTCTGGACCAACTCAAGGGGGCCAAGTATTTCAGAAAGATCAATCTGAAGTCTTGCTGTCACTAAGTTCCAATAGAGCCCACAAATGTATGGAAGACCACCTTCAAATCTAAGGAATGCCTTTTTCAATGGTTTGTTATGCCCTTTAGGTTGACAAATTCCCTTGCTACTTTTATGAGGCTAATGGATGACAACTTACGACCCTTCACCAAATCACTTGTGGTTGTTTATTTGGATGACATCCTCATATTCAACAAGAGTTGGGAAGAGTACTTGCAACACATTCGGTAGGTCCTTCAAACCCTTCAACAATAAAAAAAATGTGTGCCAGCTTGGAGAAATTCACCTTTGGAATGAGCCAGGTCCAATAACTGGGTTACATC
The DNA here is from genome assembly GCA_000404065.3 of Pinus taeda. NCBI lineage: Eukaryota > Viridiplantae > Streptophyta > Pinopsida > Pinales > Pinaceae > Pinus > Pinus taeda. Next base: position 44,007 of record APFE031154100.1, on the reverse strand, counting down.
ATAGATGGGCATGGCATGCATGTGGATCCAACTAAGATCCAAGTCATTTGGGATTGGCCAGCCCTGACCACTCTAATAGAGCTTAGCAACTTTTTGGGCCTTGCAAATTTTTATTGGAGTTTCATGTTGTGATTCTCCCATATCACTTGGCCCTTGAGTCATATTACTAAGGGTGGGCGAAAGCAATTTTTTCCTAGTTTGAGTCCCAATAGAAGGCATTCATTGAGTTGAAGCACTCCATCTTCCCTGCACCAGTACTCACACTGCCAAACCTGAAGAAACCATTTGAAATTGAGATAGATGCCTATGACTATGCTATTGGTGTAGTCCTCATTGAGCATGGGCATCCAGTGGCCTATCATAGCGAGATACTTTTTGATATAATTAAGAAGTACCCCAGCTATGATAAAGAGATGTATTCCATCGTGCAGGCTTGTTAGAAATGGAAGCATTACATTATGGGGAAGGAGACGATCATCCACACTAATCACCAACCTCGTCAGTTTATATAGACACAAGGGAAGTTGTAGAAGGATCACTATCAGAAGTGGTCAACATATCTGCAACAATTCCACTTAAACATTAAATACAAAAATGGAAGCACCACTCATGTTTTAGACTGCCTCAATTGGCCCCCATTTGCAGAACTAACTACTGTTCTCAACTCTTGTGGCCATGAGACATTTGGATGGACACAACTATATAAAAATTATCCGACATTCACCTCCACATACCAGATTCTAGTAGATGGAAAGAAAGTTCCTCATTTCCACCTCCATGATGCATTACTATGCTACCTAGGCCATCTTCATGTTCCTTCAAGCGAGCGTGCTAAGATGATTTGTAAATCTCACTACAGTCAGATCACATGACAATTTGTTGTGGAAAAAGTTATGGTTGTACTCCAAAAGTATTTTTATTGGCCAAAACTCTGACTGGATGTTGGGAAATATATCAGATCCTACACTACCTGTGCCATCACTAAACCAAACAACAAGAAGTAAGGCTTGTACATTCCTCTACCTACTCCCAACGAGCCATGGGAATCCATCTCCATGGAATATATGTCTAGATTCCCTTCTATCAATCATGGTAATGACTATGTATTTGTGGTTGTGGACAAATTTTCTAAGATGGCTACATTGGCGGCCTACAAGATGAGTATCACAGCATAGGAGATTGCCAAACTCTTCTTTGAACGAGTGTGGGTACATTTTGGGATCCCATAGACCATTATATCAGACCGAGATAACAATTTCCTAAGCACATTCTAGTCAAGCTTCTGGACACTATTGGAAACCAAGCTCACGAGTCAACTAGCTTCCATCCCCAGACTGATGGCCAAACAAAGGTCGTCAATAGGATGATAGTGCACATACTATGCATGTACAACTCTAAGCATCCACAGACCTGGGATGAGAGTCTTCCCTATTTGCAACATAATTATAACAGAGCTCTCCATAGCTCTACTGGTTGTAATCCCTTTTAAGTGGGTCTAGGATTTCAACCATTGTGTCCAATTAATGTTGCCATGCCTCATGCGACTACACAGACAAAATCCAAATATTTATTTTTTGAGGTTGATAAAGTGACCAAATTTAGTGAATGCATCCAACAAAACCTGTAGAAGGTTCATGACATCTTGGCGAAGTCAAATTTCAAGTACAAGCATCCACATGATCAACATTAGGGCCACACAAGTTTCAGGTGGGCGACAAAGTTTGGTTGTATTTGTAGAAAGAACGCCTTAATGAAATGAATAATAAGTTTAGACCAATTCGATATGGTCCTTACACCATTACCAAGGTTGTGGGAGAAAATTCTTTTGAGCTCAGCATTCCCCCATTCCTTGGCCTACACCCAATGTTCAATGTGGGCTGCCTTCAACCATACTTCCCAACATTACTGGGCACATCAAACATTGCAAAAAAACTCACACCAACAAAGTTAAACCCAGAATACATGGAACAAGACACAACTGATCGAATTATGGACACACAGATCAAGAACACTCACCAACAGAATATCCAACTATATCAGGTTGTCAAAACTGGCCAACTCTTGCACCAAGGCAAGTGGCTAACTAGGGACCAAGTTGAATAGAAGTGTCCCCATCTCATGGAGGCACTCAATGTAATGGGGACCATTGCTTCCTAAGGGGGGAGGACTGATCCAGGTGGATGTTGGTGGCCACCCACCTATTCCTGGAACTGTTAACCATGAGGTGCAGTGCTGCTACTTTGAAGACTTAAGGAGGGAAATGGTTTATTTTCAGAGCACATGAAAACATGCACTAATGCGCAAAAGCCCTGAAAACCCTACCTTTCCATCCATATGCACCCCTTTGAACATTTCTTGAGGTCGTCCCATACCTTCGTGTCCCCCGTCGTCGATACCTTCGTGTCCCCCGTCGTCGATCTTCCCACTGATTTGATGGTCCACACTTCATCCGACCAATGTTATACGCTCACCCGCTTCTACCATTCACCAGCATTAGATCATTTCTGCCAGATCTAACGGCTATGGCGCATATTGCTCGGGCAAACAAGAGAGAGGGATACCCACCTGATAAAGTGGTTTCCTCTCTCTCCTCCACTGCTACATGGCACTCAATGAATGGAATCAGGCGGGCTTCGACCTTTTCCACTTACCACCCATTCCTCCAATCCAACGAACCTCATTCACAATCACCATAGTTCCTCTGCTACCTAACCAACATCCCGACTGTCGATCCACACCATCTAGCAGCCCCCGTACCCCACTTCCCACTAGTCACATGGGGAGGAAATTTGTTGGCTTTGTCAGTGTTTTTGACAGTTGGCCAGTTGAATCGAAATAACAAAATGCATGGCCAAAAGGGGAAAAACAACAGCACAATGCAGTCGAACCAACAAAAATTATCATGGAACATCGCTGGCACGAGCGAACCACCTGACAGCGTGACGAAATTACCAGAATTTGATTACTGTGTTTGTTAGAAATAGAGCTCTCTGAGCTCATGTTTGTCTAGTTATGGCATCAAGTAGTTAGAAGATAGAGGGGATAGATTAAGACATCTCGAGCCTTAGAGAGTTCGAGAGTGTTGTAAAAAGCCTATAAATGGTTGAAAGTTCGGAGTAATAGGGGTTCAACTTTTGGAGACTGTGGATACTTTGTTCCTCCCAACGTCTCATCTTCATTCTATTAATACAAACTTCTTTTGATGTTACATGTTCAATCGCCATCTTCTCCTCTGTTCTAATATTGCACTTGTTCATGTTTTATTCCGTGTTTAATGCCAGATAACTGTCATCTTATCTCTGCGTTGATAAATTAGATTTGCAAGCTTCATTTACTTTCTGTAGCTAGCCATTCATATGTGTTTATGTATGTATCTACTAGTACAGTCAGGATTCTCCATCTATTCATTGAATCTATAGACTATTGAGCATTAGTGGTCGAAAGCCTTGTCAAGCTGAGGGTGTTCATGCATGTCTTGAGTGAAAACAGAGTTGAAACAATTATCTGACTTGATCCAAACCCCAATCCATTCCAATAGTTTAGAGAACGATATTGAAGATTTATATGATACCAGGAATCTTCGAGCTACAACCTAGGAGAGTTTCCTAGAGTGCTAACAGGAATTACACCGCTATCTCTTTCAGGTTTTTAGTTTCCTTAATTGTAGCACACTTTACTATTTTTGGCAGTTTTTCGGGTCCTGAACTTTAGAAGGCATTTTGAGGCCCTAAACGACATTTTTTGGGAAAATCAGAGAAACTATGATTCGAATTTTTTCCACTCAAAACAGGACCCATTGTTTTGGCGCGTCATTTCCTAGGGTTAGGTTTTTGGATGTTTAGAGTTTTCCATTGTTTCTCAATAATAAATAGGTCTTTGAGCCACATTTTAACACAATTCAAAGGCATGTAGATGCCACTCCTCTTCTCAGAGATAAACTACCATCGCCCAAGCTAACCTTATTTCCATTTTGTTTGTAAGAATATTTCAGTATTTGACATTAATTAAATGAAGTGTTATTTCGGTTGCATATTGGTATTTATGGTTATATCTGTAATTTTTTGTGTTCCTATTTAAGTTCAAATCAAGTTGGGACAAAACTCATCCCTACAATGTGATACACTTTTGTTATGATTAAATCTTAAGACTAATCTATACCAACTAGTTGGACATCATTAAAAAAATAGTTTTGTTTTTTTTTTGTTCAATGTAAAATGTTTACTTTAATAATATTTATAAAGAAAATAGTTATTTAAGTTTTATAATGAATTTATAGTGAGAAATACTTTGAGTAACAATATTTCTTTTAGGAATATTGTTTTATGTTATTTTCATTTATATGATAAATATATATATAATATTATATATATAGTATTTATATAATATAATATATATATTATATATAATAGAAAATATATTAAATTTATCAAATATTTTATATTTATTTGCTCTACTAAAAAAATGAAATTAATGCTCACATTTACAAAATTATGTAATTTTTAAAAGAGAATTGTGTTTGAGTTACAATTTATTAAATGAATCTCGACGGGGTGTTGTGGTGAAGTAAAATTATAAGTGCGGACACGAACGAATTCCTCTAGCTTGATAATGGGTCTAGCCACAACAGATACATTCTATGGAAGATTTCCTTAGATTAAATCAATCAAGAGGGCCTAATTCTTGGTCACTTATCCTGCTTGATGATTTCCTTGCTTGCTCGCTCCAGCAATCTCTCGCTTCCTTCTTCAAGCTCCTGAAACAAGTAAACAACAACAACAGACAAACATAATAATAGACAAATTGCAATTCAACCTACTTAATGAGTCAAGAAGCATTAAGACATGAATATGTAATATTACAAAACATGTAGGAAATGAATCAATAGTTGCATATATTAATATCAAAGAGAGATTACAACCATTCTTCTTGACATCGCAGTCTTCCTGTAACAAGACTAGGTTCCCACACACTTCTGCTAGCACTTCATGATGGCTTCAAACAACAATAGTTTAAAGGCTCTTCCATTTAGACTTCACTCCAAACCAAACACACTTCTCCCTCACACAACTAGATGGCTACAACTAGTAATAGCTTGCTTGTCAAATCAAAATAGTATACTCACACTCAGCCAACACTCTAACTAGCTTGTGCTTGGGAAGAAGGGAGGTTTATATACGAAATATGGATGGGAGATGGATCCTCTTCTCATGGGAGAATAACTTATCCCTTGAGGTAGTTCCATCATTATAGGGGAAAGGAGCCCAAATTGTCATCCTCGACCCCATCCAGCCAAACCATTTGCCAGACTTCCGTTACAGAGCTTCAAGAGATGGAAGCTTCAGCTCTAATTTTAAAAAAAATCCATAATAGGACTGACGTGACTGGAACACAGCTCAGTCGCATCGATCAGTGTGAGGAATAGTGCTAATCTCTGTACATCGGCGCGGGGGAGATAAAGGTCATTAGCACTGATCTTGTAAATTGGGAAAAATAGAAGTTTCAGGGGAAATGGTGCAAAAGGGAAATGATCTGCTCATGAAGAGGGACATAATGGGAGTTTCTCCATGAAGGCAAAGCATGTGGGGTTCATTGTAGAGGTCCTATAGGATCAAGGAATGGGGAGTATAGGTACAATGACAAAATGTTGTGTAACAGATGCCCCCTAAAGTGTGAAGGTCGAGCTAGAGTGAGGGATGAAATGCTTTATAAATTAGTTCGAGGAATCAGTCTGCTATCGGAAAACCTGTAAGCAAGTACAAATACATATACATAAATTGAGATCTCTATCAAATGATACATGAATCATGCCATCGACGCAGTCATCTAGAGAATGATCATGTAAATGGATCCAGGTATGGTTGCAACCATCCGTCAAAGAGGATCATAATGAAACCAAGGTATGGTCATAGCCATCCAATAATGAGAAGAATCATATATGATAACTCATGGTCTAGTCACAACCAACCATCTGAATGAGACATGAATATCATCATAACCATGTCACATCACTTCGCAACCTGGAATTTTTTTATTTGAGTCCAAGGTCATGCGCTCCAACACGACCTGATCAAAGTACAAATCCTATCATGCAAATAGATGTGTTAACGTCAAACATGCTAGAAAGTCTCTTGATTACTAATCAATAATGTAAACTATTAACAAGCGCAAGAGAAGCCACCAATAATGACAATGGTCCTCAAGGTACTATTAGCACAATTCACGGAATGTGAATACAGGAACTGAAATCAAACACCCATGAAATCACTCGATCAAAATTCAATGATTTTAACTTGTCGTCGAGTGCAAAGAACTTGTCGTTAGGGAATGCAAGCTCTAAGGTACTGGAAGGGAGTCTCTCGATCAACTTCCTAGATAATGAGTTGATGTCAACGGAAAGCGATCGTGTTGAAGGAGGGCCATAATGAATCCCACATCATCGATGCAAGACGAGAGGATGCAAAATGATTTTGGATGATACAGAGATTCAAAGGTAAGTGTAACCGCAGAAGGACAACTCTTGAACATATCAACGACACAACTGGAAGTTTGGCAGCTTTTGGATCCATGGGATCAGTGGTCATAATGACGTGGCAGAGATCAAATGGAAGGAAAAAATGAATGGCCCAAACCCAGGAAGGTTAACGATACAGAGGAGGATGTCCCAACCTAACATGAAGCAAAGAGTGTCATATTCAAGAGTGAGCTGCCGAAACGACTCGATAGATTTCCAAATTCCCCCCCCCCCCCCACCATTTCTAGCAAGTACCCCAATTATTTTTTAATTGCAAGCTTGAAGGGGATAGCATGTGCTTGCACTGTAAGTTCATCCTTCGGACGAATCTGACCTAGTAAGTTTAACGATCCCTAGGAAGGAGAAGCTCGTGTTCATCATGGTGACGAATTCGATGTCGTTTAATAGTTTAATGAGTCTGACAAAGGTGTAACTTGGTATCTTTTTCATGTTTAGAGAGTTTGAAAAAGACACGTAAAAGAAAAATCCACATGGTCCCTTTTCGTACATTTGTGTCTCTCAAGCCCGAAAAGGTAGAAAAGAATACTTAAGAGAACCGTTTGACCATTTCAATCAAGGAGTACCTTTTTCATAAATAGTGCCTCCCATCTCGAAAAAGGGGTAAACTTATACCAGGCACACGACATTTCGCATCTATTAACGAGTTCTAAATGACAAGGGCTTGGTCATCTTTTCATTTTTAAAGGGTCAGAAAAGAGCTGAAAGCAGACCTTGTGTTTTTATTCTCTTTAACGAGTGAAAAAGGGAAAAATACTCGGAAATCTTTTCATATGAGTTTTACGAGTCGAGAAAAGAGCTTAAAGGTGACTCAACCTGGAGGAACGAGTGGTATAAAGGGTAGTAATTGGTTCCGACAAAGGGGAAACTGCTCAAAACACTGAAAGGTCAAGAGGTTGACTAATAAAACCACTCATCACTGCAGTCCCTAAGGAAAGGAAAAACAACCAAGTGAAAGCATATGATCATCCAAAGAGATGGTGGCGATGGAATGAAACAACCAAGGCTCATCTAGCAGAAATTAGTTGATAAAAACGGAAATCACGAGATGTAAATTGGGCATGGGTTCATTTTTACACAAGCTTGAACCATGGATAACTCTGCTTGGATTCAGTTTCATGTTTAGAGAAGCTTGAAACAAAAAACTATGCTTGCTATAAGTTTGCATGTCCCCGACATAGTGACTCAATCGAGTTGCATGCCCCCTAAGCTTCATTTCAATCAACTAGATGGATGGAATGAAGGTTCACTTTCGAGATCTAGGAAATACTCGACTGGGATTTTACGAGATCTTAATCAAAGACTCGATTTGGAAAAGGGAGTTGTTTCATTTTTTTAACGAGGTTGACACAGTAAAAGAACTATCCTCAAACATTGTCTCATTTTTTAATGAGGTTGACGCAAGAAAAAAAACTATCCTCGGAACCCTTGTTTCATTTTTTAATGACCTTGACACAAGAAAAAGAACATCCTTGGAACCCTTGTTTCATTTTTTAACGAGGCTTACACAAGACAAATAACTATGCTCGTACCCTTTTTGACGAGGTTGACACAAGACTGGGAATTATCCTCATGACCCTTGTTAATCCGATCATGGACCACACGATAACATGGCCCCCAAGAGGTCCTCACTAGAGGGAAGAACCACACTCTGGGAGGAACACATGTTAACTGGTACAAGATCGGGTTCCAATGCCCTCAGTACATAATGTACTATACCTTCTGTGTGATCATCATTATATGTGGAGACAGAACGAGTAACCACATAATTGACCTATGGAGGGGAAGGTACTGCTTGCAAACAAGAGCCGATAGGGGATGATGGTTGCAAATGAGGTGTCTGGCAACCAATGAATGATAATTGATCAATAATCACAATTCTCTCTTCATGTGGAAAACAAACCACACAGAAAAGTGAAGAAACAAGAGCTCCCATGACATAAACATAGTCGGTCCAAGGATAAGATCAAAATCTAATGGAACTTGGACTACCATCATGTCTATACAGACGGTCTTTCCTCCCAAAGTAATAGGGAACTTCGGAAGGATCCCTAAGGGTTGACTAGTTCCTCCATTGAAAGCCAACAAATTCTGGGTGACAGGAACAAGTTGTGGGGAACCCAAAGCTTGGCATGTAGTAGAAGACATGATGCTAACATATAGACCTTCATGTAATATAGTGCCAGGTACTACCATATTAAAGGCTTGTACTGTAATCTAGAAAGGCACATAAGATGGGAGGCAGGAAGTAGTCAAGTGACTCCAATCGAAAGAAACGACAGAACTACTTGGTGGGGGCATCATATGATTGCCCCCATGCTATACAAGAATAGGAGAAGGACTCTCCTAAAAAACTGGGATGAGAGGGTCACTCTTCGATTCATGATAATATGAGGAGACGAGAAGAACATGAGAAGTATGATCACCACTCTCTCCCAGAACAAAGTGAGAAACTGGAGGCGGAGCCAAGTCAACACTCTTTTTGACCAATGGTTGGTCGGGAACAAACACAAGAGAGCCTTGCTCAGGAAGATTAGGATGGGAAAGAGATGAACCTAAGTCAATATCTTGACCAACCGAGAGAAGAAAGCCTCTAATAACCAACAGGAAGTTGGGGTTGAGGAGCTGCAATGTTTTCCAAAAATTTGGAAGCTTTATCCATAAGAGGACAAAGGTGAAGAACATGCTCTCCTTCACATAACCTACAAGGGAATCTAATATTTCCCTTCTTCTTATCATTACTGGTTGACGACGTAACATCGACATGATATCTAGAGGTCGACAGGGATGGTCGGTTCAGGTTTTGAGACCATACCTCTAAGACTCTAGGAATGCTAGGATATTCTCGAAGGAGATGGTCACCCTTACATAGCTTGCAAGGGAATCTAACCTTCCATGGAGGATCGGAAGGTTTGTCGATAGGAAGTGAATTTAGAGCAATAGTTGCATGGTTGGCCTCTCGCTCATCTAACTTCTTCTTCTTCATCTTATTCTTCTTCTTCTTCTTAGCCTCCTGGTTACTAGATTTGAAACTTTCACCAGGTGAAGTAGAAGAGGAAGGTGAAGAAATGGGGGGAAGAAGGCGAGGATTCAATCTTAAAATCATCGTGATGTGATTCGAATGAAGGAGATGGCAGGGCAGGAGTTGGGACACTTGGGATCATTGAGGTAAAAAATAACTAGACAGGTAAACCAATGGTTAACCCAAGGAGGGACAACGTTGCCATACAAGGAGCACCATCATTTCCAAAAGAAGGAAAAGGACCAGGATTCCCATCCGAGGGGAACCCTTGACTGGTGGACTCTAGGAATGTTTCCATTGGAATCGATCCTAAAGAATCACTAAGGAAGATAACTTTAACCAAGAATATTTTGTGGGTGGTTAATTTTAAGACACTGAAACAAAACTTTGCCTTTTCATATTTTAAGAGTGAAGAAAAGGATAAAAGGTGACTCTAGGACTTTCGACTGGAAACGAGGTTGAAAGGACAAGCGCTCGAATGATATTTTAAGTTTAGTGAGTCAGTAAATATAAAAAATGACTGCTCTAGATGATCTAGGTAAAAAGGATTGCCAAGCAATCGTGAACTACATAATACCTACCAGCGAACCGAGAAGTAGGAGCAGGGAATCTCCCTGAATGCTGTGTTCGATGTATCATGTTTGCAAGGTGTTCGACTAGGCTTCCCATGGATAAAGGATTGTAGCTTAGAGGGGTCTCCCGTTATATACTCGATGATATGGGGAGAAAAAATTTGTACTAACATTGTCTAATGCCGAAGCTAACGACAGCTGCTAGGTTTAAAGACATTGGAACACGTCTCTAGCCTAGACCACTAAATGTGAGCATTAAGTTTCAATGCTTCCTTAGGTTAATTCAATAAATTTTAACGTTTGATCTTCAATTAGGTTTCAATTACAAGGCCCTACCGTCGTCATCTAAAAAAACTCCTACATGCAGCTATATGAGAAAAAATATCTTTGTCTTCGATGAAAGTTAGCATTAATTGAGGGATAGAGAGCACACAGTCAATGCAACAATAAAAGAATGAAAACTTTCACTAATACATATCCTAAATTCACTTAATCTTCCCTTAACAACAAAATAAGTTTCATTTCATTTCCTATGCTTATGATGATGCGATTTTAGCTTCTCAATGATGCTACTAATGCAATATTTTCACTTAAGTAAACTAGAATGATGTTCTTCTTTTCATAAAATGCAAAAAATCTTTCACATAAAGCACTTTAATGAAAATTTTCACAATTCCGAACAAATAAGCATCATTAAAATCCAAAGCATGATAAATGAAACTAAAAAAAACTTCTTCCTTGAATCGAATAAACCATACACATAAATGCTTCAATCGAAAAACCAAGCAATGTAATCCATGCTCGGAATGAGAAAAGAGACACTCGAAATAAGAGAAAAATGAGACTCTTTCACTCATTCAATTGAAAACGAAGAAAACAAATCATGCTAGTCACTTCTGGTGGAGAAGAGAGTTTGAGGTTCAAGACACACTGGCACTAGAATGGGAGAAATTCTGATTTTTTCTTACCCCATAGACCAGCGCAACTACCTAACTAACAACTAGCGATGATCGAGGGATTCAAAGAAAAAATAAAAAAGAACTTCACACAGGGCCAGACTTAACACATCATAGGGTGGGCTAAACTAAGAAAGCACACACAGAAAGCTAAATGAAGCTTTCTAGTGAGGGAGAAGACAGTCCAAAAGGCTTACGGGGTCAAAATCACAAGAGCAGAACACACTGGCGAAGATTGGGGTCAAGCCCTAATCTTCACTTACAGGGATCAGCGTGACTACCTAACTGACAACAAGCACCAGAGGTTGATCAGCACGATTGTTCCTCTGTTCATACTGGTCCGTACGACTGTCAGTTGATTAAATGCACTGTCCGAGGGAACTAAGGAAAAATAAAAGAAAAATTCAAAACAGGGACTATATCTACTATTATGAATTTTAGACTTAGGCCAGTAAGCATGAGAACAGAAACAGAACCAAAGGGAAAACGCGAAACTAGCAAAGTTCTCATGAAATCATGAAATCCAAAACAAAAAAAAGAATGGGATCTCCCCAGCAGAGTCGCCAATTTGTGGTGAAGTAAAATTATAAGTGCAGACACGAACAAATTCCTCTAGCCCGATAATGGGTCTAGCCACAATAGATACATTATATGGAAGATTTCCTTAGATTAGAATCAATCAAGAGGGCTACCTCTTGGTCGCTTATCCTGCTTGATGATGTCCTCGCTTGCTCCAATAATCTCTCGCTTCCTTCTTCAAGCTCCTGAAACAAGTAAACAACAACAACACACAAACATAATAATAGACAAATTGCAATTCAACCTACTTAATGAGTCAAGAAGCATTAAGACATGAATATGTAATATTACAAAACATGTAGTAAATCAATAGATAGTTGCATATATTAATATCAAAGAGAGATTACAACCATTCGTCTTGACGTCGCATTCTTCCTCTGACAAGACCAAGTTCCCACACACTTCTGCTAGCACTTCATGATGGCTTCAAACAAAAATAGTTTAAAGGCTCGACCCTTTAGACTTCACTCCAAACCAAATGCACTTCTCCGTCACACAACTAGATGGCTACAACTAGTAATATCTTGCTTGTCAAATCAAAATAGTATACTCACACTTAGCCACCACCCTAACTAGCTTGTGCTTGGGAAGAAGGGAGGTTTATATAGGAAAGATGGATGGGAGATGGATCCTATTCTCGTGGGAGAAGGACTTATCCCTTGAGGTAGTTCCATTATTATATGGGAAAAGAGCCCAAATTGTCCTCCTCGACCCCATCTGGCCAAACCATTTACCAGACTTCTATTGCGAAGCTTCTAGATATGGAAGCTTCAGCTCTAATTTTAAAAAATTTCCATAACAAGACCGCCATGACTTGAACACAACCCATTCGCGCCGATCAACGTGGGGAATAGTGCTAATATATGCACATCAGCGGAGAGACAAAGGTCATTAGCGCTGGTCTTGTAAATTGGGCAAAACAGAAGTTTCAGGGGAAATGGTGCAAAAGGGAAATGATATGATCATGAAGAGGGACATAATGGGAGTTCCTCCATGAAGGCAAAGCATGCAGGATTCACTGTAGAGGTCCTCCAGTATCAAGGAACGGGGAGTACAGGGACAGTGACAAAATGTTGTGTAACAGGTGTCAACTTCTCAAGAAATTGCACATAGAGAGGGAAACAAAAACAATGAATTGATGGTTAAGAGAAAACCCTCTAGGCTAAGGGAACTTCTAGAGACAATTTAGAAGAAAGAGGAGTGGGAGGTAGACTAGTCGATTCTCTGACGAATGAGTGGTTGTATTGTTTTCACTCTTCAATTACAGGGATAGGGCCAACTTTACCACGTTTGTAGGACATGGAAGTTTTAGGCTCTTTTTCATGCCTCTGGACTTCACTTGACATTAGGGAACACAATATGGAATCTACAGATTTGTCTTCCTCATTTCATGGATGCGTGACTTTAGGAACGATATGGCTTCACAAAATTCAATAGAGGTTTCCTTAGAGTTGAAAACCTTAGCCTCCCACTCCCCCCATGTAATTCTTATTCTAATTATCATTTAAATTTTGGGAGGGGGATAAAGAGGGGGTTTGGGTCTTTGGGCATGAAACTGAATAGGGAATTGGTATATAACATGGACAAATTCATCGGAGTTATGGCAGGCACTGGATGGAATATGTTCAAGTTGAAATCCATCGATGAGATGTACTACATGTATAGAAGGGTCAATTTCAAGATTCAACTTCAGTGGGATGGTTCAAACCCTACACCTACTCCTATGTTCAGAGCCTGAAATCTACGGTTGTCGGATTTGGATCTTACCAATGCTCGAACCGATATCTTGGAATATTTTCTCCTCATGACAGATGATATTTTTTTATCTCAACCACAAACTCCCCTATACTCCTCTAGAAGAAGAGGCAACTTTCTTGGTTATAAAAAAAACGGTTGATTTATCATTAGCACTATCGTTATAGGTCCATGGCTGCTTAAATAGATATAGATGTTGTATTCAATTTTCATCGATTAGGATGATTCATCCTTGTACAGGTGCGTTGTATATTTATCTTCAGCACATCCAATGAAAACGATCCAAAACAATATTATCTTAATGGCATGCTTTTGTTCCTCTCTGATTCTGCATGGCTGCTTAAGTAGATCAGTGTTGTATTCAATTTTCATTAATTGGGGTGATTCGTCCTTGTATAGGTGCATTGTATATTTATCTTCAGTACATCCAAAGAAAACGATCAAAAACATGATTTTCTTAATGACATGCTTTTTTCCTTCTCTAATTCTGCTATTTTATTGTAATTTCTCATGCTGACGAGTGAATGCGCTTGTAAATTTAACATAATTTATTGTATGCCATTTTTTTTCTTCCAGTATGTTTATTCACATTGGGGTTTCTAGTCCGTTAATATTTTTTTGAATTTTACCCTTGAATCCCTAAAGCATTAATACAGTCGTGAATTTAACAAAAGTTATCTCAAGCTATTTGTTTTCTTCCAATATGTTTATTCAATTTAGGCTTTTAAATCTCTTAACATGGATTTCAATTTACCCTTGAATCCTTGAATGATGAATTCCCTTGTGAGTGTAACATCATTTATTACATGGAATTTGTTTTCCTCCATTATTTTATTAATTTTGTTTGTCTTTTTAATACTTTAATATGGATTTGAATTTCACCCTTTAATCCCCAAAGCATAAATGTGCTTGTGAATTTGACAACATTTACTTCATGCCATTTGTTTTTTTCCAATATGTTCATTTTGATCTTTTTAATCCCTCACAACCTTTACTTCATGACATTCATTTTCTTATAATATGTTCATTTTGGTCTTTGTAATCCCTTAATATGGATTTGGATTCCCTCACATACCATGCTTTCAAAATATGGACCTCGATTAATAAAAAAATTTGGGCCAATTTTTAAACAACTCCTTTGCTCAATTTAAACCCTGGAAAACCAAATTGGAGTTTTAAAAACTACACCTTTGTTTATTTTGATCAATTTAAGATCTATAATTCCATGTCTGTTTTAGGATCTCTTATTAAACTATAGATGTGGACCTCTTAAGCTATGGTAAGAAACCATGGGTTATGTTTCAGCCTTGAGTTTAGTCAACTCAAAAAAGAAAAGAGTGAGCTTTATGAAAGAGTTACCATTCCACTTCAAGAATTTGGACTCTAAAGTAGGACAGGGAACTAATCTAGCATAGACCCATCTAATCCTAGATTTTATATGGACATTATAGTTGCATGCCTGAGTTACAGTGTTTGATATATCAACGATTTGTTTTTATGAGCTCAATATCCATTGATTTGTTCGAACTCAATATATGCAACATCAAGCTTCACAAGATGCTTAGTGAATCCTACTTTAGATGTGTTTGGGTTTGTGTTCATATGCAATGCTTCCTAGTGTACGATAAAAATTCAATAAACCATTAAAAAAGTACACAAAGAGTTGATGTATCACCACACTCACTCAGGAAGTAGAATGAACCTTGCTTTTCTCTATGCAAATAGGCTCCTCTATGATAAGACCGATATATTGTATAACATTATGTTAATGTTGTCAGTTAGGAGTAAGTTCAAGTAAAGAAAAAATTTTAAAATTTCAACACTCTTTTAAAGTTTCTCCTAAGTCACTCTAAGAAACTTGTTTTCCCTTATTTTATTTAATTTTCTACAGTTCTCTGACATATCAACCTATGTGAAATTGACTTGAGACAATAGAGATCTCGTATATTATTGTATTGTTCATTCCAAATGTAGTGATATTTCTTTTAGATTCTAGGGAAAACAAGTGTTTAGAAGCTCACCTTAAATAATAATCCTTTTTTTTTCAGTGGAATAGGCTTTGATCATATACTTGGTTATGTGCAATGTTTCCATCATCAAACTTCTAGTTAGTAGCATTTCTCCTAAGGGCTACAGAACTAGGGTTCATAGATCAACTTGTATTCTATGGTTTCAATTATTGTTGTCTCCTTCAAGGGGGTTTCTTGAGGTCTTAAAAAAATTTCCTTTTGCTAACCAAATGGATTGTTTCTTTCACACACATATGGAAACAAAATTTCTTGGGATATTTAATTGATCTATCAGAATATTAACTGGTAGCATTTCTCCTAAGAGCTGGAGAACTAGGGTTCATAGATAGACTTGTATTATATGGTTTCAAACCCTTCTTGTCTCCTTCCATGGGGTTTCTTGAGGTCTTCAAAAATACTTCCTTTGGCTAACCAGATGGATTGTTTTTTCACACACGTATGGAAACGCACTTTGCAAATCATATTGTAATAGATTCAGAAGATGATATTATTGGCATTGATTTCATCTTATTTGGAGACAT
Organism: Pinus taeda; assembly: GCA_000404065.3. Taxonomy (NCBI): domain Eukaryota; kingdom Viridiplantae; phylum Streptophyta; class Pinopsida; order Pinales; family Pinaceae; genus Pinus; species Pinus taeda. Next base: position 28,043 of record APFE031154100.1, on the reverse strand, counting down.
CATTTATATTGTAGGGGTTGGTACCTTTATATTGGATGTGGTTGGTTATGTGAAGACTACTCAACTTCTAGTAAAGATTCATACTGACTCTAACGAGCCTATGGATGCTTGTTTACAAAGGGAGACCACTCTCGGCCCCTTTAATGAAATTTCTACTCATAAGTCTGCAAAATCTATTAGATGGCTATTATGGATGATTCTAAAACTATTTCAATATATTAGCTTGATTGTGTGGATATTTTTCCTCCACACTACATTATTTTTCTTTACTAGACATATTAAAAAAATGCAAGATGGATATTTTATTTCCCTGTGGTATCTTGGTTTCTCTTGGATGTACTTTCAATGGAAGTTTTCATGCCATTGACAAAAAGTGTGTTCCTTCATGCTCCTCCAATTCACTAATGTACTTCACTAGTTGCGTCTTTCAAACTTCAGCCAAAATACTTAACTACTAGGTTCCAGTTCCTTCTTTCAAAGTTTAACCAAAAGACCCAATTACCAGGTTCTAGTTCCTTCTTTCAGACTTCAGCCAAAAGACCCAATTTCCAAGTTGTGGAATGATGTTGGTATTGATACTATATTACTCACTAAAACAACCTTTATTGGCACTATATTGTTTGAATTTTTTTAGTCTTGGCTAATCCAATTTCTTTATTTCCTCTTGCCCCAAGTTAGATACATAGGAATTCCCTTAGCAGAAATGACACCTAGATGAGAAGTAGTTCTAAGGTAGAGTGGTAAAGGATTATTCTCAAATGGGTCAATTAATTTTTATTTTTATTTTTATGGATCAAGTCCATACAATTCCCTTAACTAGAATGAGCTTTAAGAATGAGCCTTTTCCATCTATTGGGCTGAAATATGAATCCATTTGAAGCAAGATGGAATAAAATTCCATGAAAAATCTAACGTTATGAACATAATTGGGTGTTTTGAACTGAAGAAAACCTTGTCTGGTCCTTGTCATCCTTTTACAGACACCTCTCTTGGAATCTAGTGAAATTTGAATGAAAAAAATGAAAAAAAATGATGTCAAATTTCACTTTCAATAATGGTGAGATCAATAAATGAGTACATTTTTAGAATACTAGGTGAAGAGGTCCAAGGATCAATACGTGATAATATTGACATCGATAATTTGTAGAGAATACTAGTCAAATATAGTATCACTAAAGTTTGAAACTTCTACAATGCTAATGAGTCCAACTAGCTTGGGAAAAAGGTATTCTACAAAGTAGAAGATAGGGGAAAAGGACTTATACAAAGTAGAAGATTGTTCGATTTCCCTAGCCACATTCCAATGAAAAACTCCATACTTATAAGGATGTAAGACATCATAGCCTTCCTAAGCGAATGATAAACAAACTACATTTTATGGGTGTCAAAATGACATGTTGAAACATTTAATATGATGTTGCATGCACATCTATAACATGCAAAACACACATAAATTTATTCTCTCTCCTAATGTGAGATAGAAAAGTGTCCAACAAGTACCAAGTCAGCCGTCCAAAAGCTATTCATAATGAACTCGATCAAATTCTTGACTTATATTTGTACTAGGGCTAAATTTAGGCCTTCTTTATTGTCCCAAAAAATCTTGGTCTTCACCACATAATAGAGTTTTATTTCATCTCTGAATGGGCTCAGATATTATCATAGACAATGCTTGAACTTCACCCTCAAAATGGGCTCAAATTTCATCATAGAACATGCATGGATTTTATCCTATATAAGCTCGAACTTCAAAAATTCCATAAATATGGTGTTCCACTAGAGCTTGTTTAAGTCTTGACCTAGTCACCATAGGGTTTCAAGGAAAGATATTACTATTACACAATAGGTTGCTTTAAGATATTAATTTGAGGCACAAAAAAATACCATGGTCTTAACTTTTTACTTATTTATTTTAATTTATATTTACTTATAATTTTGTGTACCTAGTTTTGGGCGGAATGATAAATATTTGTTTGTGCATTTGGCCACATAAATGTGTTTTTGGGTGGAATGATAAATATTTTTTTTAGTTGGAATGATAAAGTATTTTTTGGGGGGCAGAAAGGATTTTTTTGGGGCTCAATGATGGTGCCTTGTCAATGTGCTCATAATTTGTTTCTTCAAACTCTCAACATCATATATGGGGAAGCTCAATATATTTGGATTATTTGAGGTTGTGGTTATATTTTTCTTTGAAGTCTCTCAATATCAGTCAATGGTGAAGCTCAGGTTTCCTTATCTTTGGATTGTCCCGGACCGTAATAAACCAGGCCGTGGTGGAGAGCTTTCGATCGTGTTTTCTTTTGGGGAGCTTCGTATTCACAAAAATATATTTCTTGGATTCTAACGGGCCATGTATATGGTTATTACCCTTTGAATTTCACAAAAAAAATATGTTATTTCCTAGGAAAACCAGTGCTAGACAACACCATAGAGGTTTTCTTCGCCTGTCACTAACAACTTTTATTTTAGAATATTAATATTTGTCATCTATTGAATGAATTGAGAAGAATGGTGTAGGGATCATAAGATTTGTATTTCTATGTTTCTCTGTAAAGATCCAATCCTGGAGATTGTGGAATATTTATTTATTTATTCAAGGTTTGTGTTTTTCGTGCAATAATTTCAACATGAGCTCTCAAATGACACTTGGGACCTATGATTCATGCTTATATCTTCTACTATTGATAAATTTACACTATGTAGTGTCTCAATCGAGTTAAATTCCATTACGCACATTGGTATCATTTTATTTGGAAGAAAATCCCTTTGTTATGAAGGACTTTCCAATTTTTTTTAGCTGCTTTTGAAAAATCCAAGGGAATCACTTTGCACTTGTGCTTCAACTGAGTTACATGTCATTAAATAGGCTAGATTTTTTGTATTTTGAGAATAAGCCCTTTGTTTAAGAGAGTTTTCCATTTCTTATACCAATACCATAGCTCATGTCCTGAGGACAATACCTTTCTTCGTTAGGATCCAAGCCCATAACCATTTCAGTGTGTGCTTAGTATCCCTGAACCGTTCAATGCTAGATTTCACTGACATAATCTTTTGTTTTATGAATGAAACATGGTATGTATTTAGTGGGTACACCTCTATTTTGTAGGTTTTAACCCCATGCAAAAATTACCTGCACACAAATTCTAAAACATAGAAAATAAATAATGCGAGAGCATAACACATAAAACACATATACACAGAGCTTTTCCCCTGGATCCCAAAACCGAGACTACCAGCTTGATTTTTCATTATGTTCCTTTCAATGTTACAATACATATTTATACATGCCGAAGCATCCAATACCATGGATAGAAAACCATCGTGCCCAAAGCCATGGACCAAAAACCATCGTGTCAAAAACCATGTGCGAAAATCATGCACAAAACCATAGGTAGGTCCGCCCAACCTAACATAGGGTCCAAAACCAAAATTTTCCAGAGAGCTTCCCCAGACCCCATAGAGGGGGGGGTTACCTGCACCCCTCAAACCCCATGTGACCCCCTTGCTACGCAATCAGTGCAACGAAGGGGGGGCTCTGCCCCCCCTCTAACCCCTCGGTTAACTATGTGGGCTAGTCGTGGAAAGAATATAACACAACCCAACATTCTCCCACTTGTTGTTTTCTTTCCACAAGGGGCACAAGAGACCTTTGTCATTTATCTAGCCCTACAACACCCATTATTTCTCTACACCAAGAGAACTTCTCAGAGCTCACAGATTTTGTCAGTGCATCTGCAGTATTCTTCAAAGTGTCCACCTTTACTAGCAACACCTTTTTGTCTTCTATCATATCCCTCACAAAGTGATACTGAACATTAATGTGCTTTGTCTTTGAATGATATGCTAGGTTCTTTGCCAAGAAAATTGCACTTTGGATGTCATATTCTATCCTTATAGCTCCTTGTACTCACCCCATACTTGAACACAATCTCTACAACCAAATTGCTTCCTTGCTCACATGAGTGGCTGCCATGTATCCTGCCTCTATAGTTAATAGTGCCACTACAGATTGTTTCTTACTCATCCAATTGATTGCACCTCCAAATAGGTTAAACACACACCCACTTGTAGATCTTCTCTGATCAAAATCTCCAGCCCAATCTGCATCAAAAAAACCATGAATATCCAACACTCTGTCCAATCCTGGTCTTCCTTGGTAGCACAAACCATAATCACTAGTGCCACGCAAATACCTGAAAACCTGCTTCACTATTGTCCAGTGCTCCTTCCTTGGTTTTGACATAAACCTGCTCAATACTCCCACTACATGTGCAATGTCTGGTCTAGTATAGACCATTGCATACATCAAGCTACTGACTGCACTTGCATATGGAACACAAGACATGTACTCTTCATCTTCTTGTGTCTTGGGACAATATTCAGCAGATAACCTCACGCCTACAGGAATAGGAACCTTCACTGGTTTACTATCCTACATATTAAACCTCTGCAATATTGTTTCGACATACTTCCTTTGGTTTAACCAGAGCTTCCTCTTGTCTCGATCTCTTTTAATTTCCATGCCCAAAATATAGTTTGCGACACCAACATCTTTCATGTTGAATTTGTAGGACAAATGGGTCTTCAAATCCTGGATATATTCTTTGTCATTTCCAACGAGCAACATATCATCCACATACAAGACCAGAGAAATAACACGATCACCAATTAATTTAAAATACACACACTGATCTAATTTTCTTCTGGTGAATCCAAGTCCCTGTATAAATGTATCAAATTTTTGATACCACATTCTTGGTGACTGTTTTAACCCATATAGAGATTTCTTTAACTTGCGTACTAGTTCTTTCTTACCCTTCACCACAAAACCTTCAAGTTGCGTCATGTAGATCTCCTCTTCTAGATCCCCGTGAAGAAATGTTGTCTTCATATCCATCTATTCTACCTCAAAATCAAAAGTAGCAACAACAGATAAAACTAATCTAATAGAAGTTACCTTGGTAATAAGAGAAAAAATATCACCAAAATCAATTCCCGGCACCTGGGAATAACCTTTTGCTACCAACCGAGCTTTGTATTTCTCCACCTTTCCTTCTACATTTGTCTTCTTCTTGAACACCCATTCACTGCCAATGGGTTTCCTTCCAGCTAGCAACTCCACGAGATCCTAATCCTCATTTTTGTGCAAATATGCCATTTCATCAACCATGGCCTCTTTCTAGAGTTTTCCATCCTATGAATCTACTGCTTCCTTCACAATTATGGGATCATCATCAGTAATAGATAAAGCAAAATTTTAACAGAAAGTACATGGACTATACCTTTTTGGCTACCTTCTTTCTCGAACTGGTCTCCTCACACTCGGAGTTTGTGGCTCTTCATCTTCTAATTCCTCCTCTGTTGTAGAGTCTGATTCTTCCTCCTTTAGCTCAAAATCTATCTTCTCAAGTTCCTTTGGTTGGAATTCATGTTTAATAACATCTTTCACCTCTTTGAAAACCACATCTTGGTTGTACACAACCTTCCTTGTTACTGGGTTCCAAAGCTTATAACCCTTTAAACCATCCTTATACCCAATAAAGATGCACTTTTTAGATTTACTATCCAACTTGGTTCTTTTCTCCTTTGGAATATGTAGATATGCATCACATCCAAATACCTTCAAATGTGAAAGAGAGGGTTTCTTACCAGTCCATACCTCTTATGGAGTTTTATCCTCCAACGTTGATGAAGGTGATCCGTTGACTAAGTAACATGATGTCTCCACTACCTCTGCCAAGAATTCCTATCCTAACCCGGCACCACTAAGCATGCTTCTTTCCCTTTCCATCAATGTCTTGTTCATTCTTTCTGCAACTCCATTTTGCTCAAGTGTATATGAAGTAGTCTTCTGCCATGCTATACCACACTTCTTACAGAATTCTTCGAATTCCTTACTGCAAAACTCTCCACTGTTATCTGTCCTCAACATTTTTATCTTCTTCTCTGTATGGTTTTCCACCAGAGCCTTAAATTATTTAAACCTGTCAAAGACTTTAGATTTCTTCTTAAGGAAATATATCCATGTATTCCTTGAGAAGTCATCTATAAATGATACATAGTACACAGATTTACCCAGTGATGGAACCTTCGCAGGTCCAAACACATGACTGTGCATAAGTTCTAATATTTTTTTCGCCATCTTACCACCAGAGGGGAAACTCACCCGATTCTGCTTCCCATATACACAATTTTCACTGAAATGAAAATCCATAAAGCTATTACTCACACCTTCTACCATACCTTTACCATGAAGTATTCGAAGGCCCTTCTCTCCAATATGTGCAAGCCTTTGATGCCACAGTATGGTCTTCTCTCCAGAGACCACTAGATTTTCTGCTCCACTTTTAGGAACCACAGAACTGTTGCACCCATCAACAACAGTGCTATCTTACAACTTGTACAAAGTTCCAATTCAAACTCCCTGCATCAATAATAGTGCCCCCCCAAACCATCTTGCAAGTATCCTTCTCGAACACTATTTTTACACCTACATCATCCAGCTTGCTTACGAAAATCAAATTTTTGCTAATGCAGTAATATGTAGAACACCCGGAAGTGTTCTAACCCTTCCACCTTGCAACTTCAACTTTACTTTTCCATGACCAACGATTCTAGTCTTCCTATCATCCCCCAAGAAGACATCACCACCATCATATTTCTCATACTCATAGAGCCACTCTCTATGGGGAGTGAAGTGAAAGGATGCACCTGAGTCAATCAACCATGCCTCATGATCTTCATGTGTACTTGAAGAAGATAAGTACACATCCCCATCTTCATTTGAGGTGGTTTTTGCCTCTATAGAAGGAGCATCATCATATCCCTTTCCTTTATCAGGAGCTTTAGATTTACAGTCCCTCTTGTATTGCCCTTCCTTTCCACATTTCCAACACACCACCTTTACAAGTTTTCCTGGAGATTTAGATCTCCCTCTAGATTTAGATCTCCCACTCGATGACTTATTTTTGTTTCTGTTCTGGGACTGTCCTCGTACAGACAAGGCATCACCATTATGCCTCTCCATATTTTTCTATCTCATCTCCTCCATCAGTAAGGACGAGACTATTTCATCAAACTGCAAGGCAATTGCATTGCTACCTATTGCAATACCCAGACTATCCCATGAATCTAGTAGAGAACACAACAAATTGATGCACTTATCTTCATCTAAAATTTTAATATCAACAGATAATAACTGACTTACCACAGTATTAAATGCATCCAGATGTTCTGTCACCGAGTCTCCGTCTTTCATCCTTAAGTTATATAGATTTTTCCGTAGGAACAATTTATTTACCAAAGACTTAGATTGGTACAAAGTCCCTAAATTGTCCCACAAAGCCTTCGTTTTAGCTTCCCCTGATACATTCAATAATACTGAATTTGAGACACACAATAGTATTGTGCTCTTAGCCTTCCAATCCAACTTCTTCCATTCTTCATCGGACACTCCCGTTGGTTTATTACCTAGATCTACCACGATCCACTGATCTTTATCCACCAACAGATCCTCCATCTTGAGTTTCCATAACTCAAAACTCTGACCATTAAATTTCTCGATCTCTATCTTTCCACTGCTTTCCATCTTCTTTCACCACCAGAATCGATCCCGCAGATCTCCCACTGAACAGGGTATACCATAGGCCTGAGCGAAACCCCTCAGCACCAAAGGCATCCCCTTGAAGCCAAAACAACTCTGATGCCAAATGTAGGTTTTAACTCTGTACATGAATTACCTGCATACGAATTTTAAAACACAAAAAATAAACAATGCAAGAGCATAACACATAAAACACATATACATAGAGATTTTCCCCTGGATCCCAAAACCAGGAGTACTAGCTTGATTTTTCATTATGTTTCTTTCAATGTTACAATACATATTTATACAAGCCGAAGCATCCAATACCATGGACCGAAAACCATCGCATCCAAAACCATGTGCGAAAATCATGCACAAAACCATAGGTAGGTTAGCCCAACCTAACATAGAGTCCAAAACCAAAAAAAATTGGGGCGTTGCCCGGGACCCCATAGGGGGGGTTACCTGCACCCCTCAAACACCCTGTGACGCCCCCGCTACGCAATCAACGCAACAAGGGGGGGCTTCACCCCCCTCTAACCCCCTGGTTGTTTGGTGATGACAGGTCTACTGCGACACTGATCAATGACCTGTCTAATCTTAGAGCTGAGTCAAGGGAATCTATCAAAGATTTTAACTCACATTTCAATAAACTATTGAACAAAATTCCTACCACTTCCAAGCCTAGCGACGAAGTTCGAAGTGAATGGTACATCTCAGCTCTACCATCAAACATAGCAATCTTCGTTGATAGGGCTAACAAAACAACTTTAGTCGACAATATGAAGGAAGCAATAGCCGTAGAGAAATGTATCATAGCCTTAGAAAAGAAAAACGTCGTTGATGAACGAAAATCTAAGAAGGTTACTTTTAAAGAAGATCCAAAGAAAAAACAATTGAAAGACCCATTCGATTTGGAAGAATTGTAGAAATTTTTGAAAACCATGTCCAATGAAACGGTTGAAATTAAGAAACAAGTAGCAGAGACCTCTTCTAAAAAGCCTTACAAGCCTTATAGAAGAAATCCTTCGACTGATTCAAAACCTCCCAATGCTATTACAAATGTTGAATCAGAAGAAGAAGAAGAAGATGAAGTTTCTAACGAAGAGCCTACTAATGAAGAAGAAGTTGTAGAAGTACAGGGAATGTGGGATTTCATCCTCCCAGATGAAGAGGATCGAGAGTCATCGCCGGTCAGTACTAGAAGTAAAAATCAACTCAATCCTCCACAACCTACTTTGAAGCCGAAGAGCACAAGCTCAACGTCTAAGGATAAAGTCGCAGGTAAGAAAACGTCACCCAAAGCGACTCAAACAAGCCCAGTCCAAACAGATTCACCAACTCCATCTAAAACATTGATTGTTTCTGATGAGATGGAGTATAGTATCATAGAAGACATGAAGAAGACTAGGGTTAACATTACTTTTTATGAATTGATCAAGTTAAAACATCAGCAAAAGATACTTTTGAAACAGTTACATGCAATACCTGTTGCACCTCTACCCGCTGTTGTAATCTCGCAAGCTTCTCATGAGATGGGAAGACCTCCAACTAATGTGAATAATAAATTTGATCCAAACGATATCGCTCTAATTGGAGGAAGGTCAAGATCTCATACTCCCCCATTTCTTCTTACTTATGAAGATTTCAACAAAAATTTGCATAATTGTTTAGTAGATTCAGGAGCTTCATCTTAAATCTTACCTAAATCAATATGTGCAAAGTTGAACGTCCAACCTCAAAAATTTGCAGTGCGCATAGTTCAGCTGGACCGGTCGCAGGTTGAAGTGATCGGCGAACTAAATCAGGTTACCATAAGGCTATCATCTAACCCAAAGGCATGTCAAGTTATCGATATTTTAGTTGCAAACATTCTAGAATTTTATGGCCTAATTCTTAGCAGAGATTGGTCTGAAAAGCTTTATGGATATTTTGCAACTAACTGGTCACATATGTGGCTCCCTTACAATGGTAAACCAAATCAAATAAAGGTTGAGCGAGAAAGACATCAAAAATACATAGTAACAGAATTGGAAGGAGAAAATGAACCTGTAGCATACAGCTACAATATAATTGGCAACTATTCTATTGACTCTTTCTTAGGAAATTTTAATGCTCATACTTCGCCTTACTTAGAACATTATGTTTTATCTCAAGTAGACAATTTTTCTCAAACAGATAGTTCTAAATGTATTAATTTTATAGATAGTCCTGTAAATAAATATTTATTTTGGAAGTTATTTTTTTACGGTTCTAAGTCTAACGAGGGAGAAGGAGCAGGAGCAGGATGCGTATTAATCAGTCCAAAGGGAAACAAAACTATGAGAACTTGCAGACTCGAGTTCGATTGCACCAATAATACTGCAGAATACGAGGCTTTAGTCCAAGGATTACACAAAGCAATCAGATTAGATATCAAATATATACAAGTCTTTGGAGATTCTGAAATTGTAATTAGACAGGTACGAAATACTATACATTGTCTATCAGGTCATTTAAAGCATTATTAATCTTTAGTACAAGATCTGACTAAACATTTTATAGCATTCAATATTTCATCAATTCCCAGACTCCAAAATGCCAATGTTGACCTCTTGGCAAACGTAACTTCCAAACTCATTCCCTCAGAAGACTATAGCCCAGATAGATTTTCAATTGAATTAATCTTTAGACCCTCAATTCCTGATAACATTACCAATTAGAGAATTTTCAACGATGATCCTGATATTGTAAGCTTCCTCACATCAGAGGGATCTTACACTAATCAGATAATTGACGAAGACCAACATGATAAACAATTGCAAGAAGATAGCACTAATAATGCTATGCCAAAATTAGTAGTCAAATTGGAAGACCTATATGATTTGAAAGACCGATTCAAAAGATCTACCAATTCAAAACTTCAAAGTTCAACTCTGAACTATGAATTAGTAAATCTAGGAACTGATACCAAGCCGCAAAATATCAACCTAGGTCTTGGCCTAGCTCCTGGAGAAAGATTAGTGTATGTTTGTCTCCTAAAATAATACAAAAGTGTCTTTGCCTAGAACTACGATGAACTTAAGACTTACGACACTTCTATCATTCAGCATACTATCCCAATGATAAACAATGAAAAACTTGTCCAGCAAAAGCTGAGAAAGATCCATCCTAATCTAGAAAACTAGATCAAATCTGAGCTCAATAAATTATTGAAAGCCAAAATCATTTTTCCAGTTCAACATTCTAAATGGGTTTCCAATATGGTTCCCGTTAGAAAGAAAAACGGAGACATTAGAATTTGCATTGACTTTCGAAATCTTAACAAAGCCTGCCAAAAGGATAATTTTCCTTTTCCTCCCACAGAGCAAATATTACAGGCAGTTACAGGATCATAATTAATGTCCTTCGTGGATGGTTTCTCCGGCTACAACCAAGTTTTGGTCCATCCCGATGATCAATTAAAAACCACATTCATAACCAACTGGGGCACTTATGCATATCAAAAGATGCCTTTCGGTTTGATCAATGCTGGTGCCACATTTCAAAGGGCCATGGACATCAGATTTAAGGGATTAGTAAACAAAATTAGTAGTAATCTAGTTGGATGATATAACTGTATATTCCAAAAAATGAGGTAGTCATCTCAGAGACTTAAAACAGATCTTCCAACATTGCCAAAGGTATGGAATTTCAATTAATCCAAAAAAGTCCTTTTTTGCATTAAGTGAAGGAAAACTTCTTGGATTTATAGTGTCGAAATCTGGAATTCATATTGATCCCGACAGAATCAAGGAGATTTCTGAAATACCCTTGCCTCACAACAAGAAATCTATGCAATCCTTCCTTGGCCAGATTAATTTTGTAAAGAGATTTGTTCGGGATTTTTCAAGGATCGTATCTCCTTTACAAGCAATGATTAAAAATAATTCAATCTTCAAATGGGTCCAAGACGAATATGAAGCATTCAACCTGATTAAACAAGCAATTGTAAACACTCCATCTTTAATAACCCCAAAATTTTTTGATCCTTTCATTTTATATACATTTGCCTCTGATAGATCATATGCTACGATACTCACTCAAGCAAATCAAGACAAGGTAAAAGCCCCAATTGCCTTTTTCAGTTCAAATCTACAAGGGGCTGAATTAAATTATTCAGACGTCGAAAAACAAGCTTATGCTGTTTTCAAAGCAATCAAACATTTCAGACCTTTTTTGCTTAAAACCCATACAAAAATCATAGTCTGTTTCTAGCGGTAAGAAATCTTTTAGTACAGAAAGACGTGGGTGAGAAAAGAGACAATTGGGTTACTGCCTTACAAGAATACGACGCTGAAATAGACCAGCAAATATTGTAAAAGGTCAAGGCTTTTGCAAAATGTTGGTTGGAGCATCGCTTATTTCCGACATACCATATGCAGAAATACAAACATATGAGGTAAGCCTAAACGATATTGAATCATTATATGTTGATATCATATTTTATCTAAAGAATGGATACGCTCCTTTAAATCTAGATTATACAAAGAAAAGGGCTCTAAGGTTGAAGGCTAAGCAATATCAACTCGTGAACGATGTACTTTTTAGGATGAATTATGATTATGTCCTCCTTAGATGTCTTGAGAAATCTGAAGCTGAAAAGGTGTTGTAGGAACTCCATGATGGACCAGCAGGTGGACATTATGTTGGAAATGCTACAGCACATAAAATCCTGCGCGCAGGCTATTATTGGCCTACATTATTCAAAGTCGCACATATCTACGTAAGGAAATGTCAAGTTTGTCAAACTACTGCTGGGAGACAAAAGAAACCATCGTTGCCTTTGCAACCAGTCAATATCGATCAACCCTTTGATCAATGGGGATTGGATATAATAGGTGAGATCGTTCCTCACTCTTCTAAATACCATAGATATATCCTTACAGCTACAAATTATTTCACTAAATGGGTAGAAGCAGTTCCTCTAAGGACAGCTAATGCCGAACACATCACTGATTTCATAGATCAATTCATAATCACCAGGTTTGGTTTACCCTCTGCTTTAATGTTTGATAATGCATCGTATTTCTCTGGTAATTCTGTGACTGGATTGTGCTCAAAAGAGGTTTTAAGCTTAAATACTCTGCCAATTATTACCCACAGGGGAACGGGTTAGCTGAATCAATGAATAAAAACTTAATCAAAATCATTAAGCGAACCATCGATCAAAATCATAAGAATTGGCACAAATATTTAATATATGCTCTATGGGCAGACCGAATAACGCAAAAAGCTTCCATTGGCACTTCTCCATTTAATTTAGTTTATGGGAAAGAAGTGGTCCTTCCAACTCATCTAGTGATTCCTTCTGTGGCCTTAGTTCAATATATTGACGAAACACCAACTTCTTCCTTACAACTAAGGCAGCTGCAAATCCTTAAGCTAGAAGAGAAACGAGAATAGGCTAAAATAACTCATGCACGTCACCAAGCATTAGTAAAAGCTTCTTTTGATTCAAACATGATATCCAGAAAGGACTTTCAGATTGGAGATATAGTTTTAAAATGGGATAAGGCTCAAGAGGAAAAAGGCAAGCATACGAAATTTCAACGAATGTGGCTTGGCCCTTTCCAAATTGCGGAAATCATAGGTCCATCTACTTTTATGTTACAGGATTTAGTAGGAAAAAGAGAATCTTTACCTGTTGATGGGCAGATCCTCAAAAAATACTTTGCATAGGAGATCATTCTTCTATTTTTTGTAAATTAGTCTTTCCCTTATTTTTGATAATAAAACTAGTTGTAAATGGTTACATTTGCAATTCACGAAAAGACAAGTATTTCTTTTAGATTTTGTTTTTTCGCTTGTATAAATAGAACTGATTTAGTAAATTGGTCATTACTATTGAAAGATATAGTCGAAGGCTATAAGCCTGAAAATGATACTAGTTTCAACCTTGTAAATTTTGATAAAAAGAAACATTTAGTGGGAATTTGTTTTATATCAGTCAAGTGAAAAGTATCAATAACAAAACAAAGATTCTCTATAGAAAAGCTCTTTCCAAAAACTCTACAATTGTCATCTAGAGCTATTCTTAAGGAAACAATGACTTCCTCCCCACCTAGGGAATTACGAGCTTCAAGGAATAATCCAGCGATACACTTTAACTTAAAGAATAAGAGGTCTCATCACGAGTTGACTTATCATGATCATAGATATTATAGCTTGCTGACTTTACCAAAATTGCATACCACAACAGGGCAATGACTCGAGATTATTGCAATCAAAAGACAAGGGGTCTCATCACGAGCCAGCTTGTTCAACAAAGTTATAAATCAAGTGAGTGGCACTGTCATAATTTGGCTATCAAAACCAAGGCATTGTTCTTTAAGAATTAAAATAAAATAAAAGAAATAAGTGTGGACATGGATTTCCCTTTGAAAATCGTATATTTCTCCAAGTAGGATAGAAGATCATTGTTGGGTAACAGGTAAACCTGTCGATGCTATAAACGCCTGCTCGCAACAGAGGCTCTACCTACGACAAATGAGCATATTTAAAACTGATTTACAGAGAAGGCTTTGTTTTTATCTTTATAAACCGAGTAGTGACTGATGTAAACACAATGACTGAAGTAAATAACCAAAGTTAACATAGAAGAGACAAACAATCATTGATAACTAAAAGCATGGTGTACTTTATCTTTCTATAATAAAGTTTGATTTTCTGAAAAAGCTTTCTATTTTGGAAGTTTTGAAAATTCAAAAGAAGAGCAGAGATAACTGGTTCTTCCAAGTGAATAGCCAAATGTTGTGGCCAACAACAACCCCCCTTCTTATTTAGTTTTATTACTAATACTAAATAAGTGGGGACCCTTAACCAAAAAATTTAAAAAATAAATTAGTGCTTGTATTCCCTTTTTGAATAAAACTTACTATCATAAACTTAGGAGAATACCCGAAAAATAAAAAAAGACTTAAGTTTTATGATAAAGTTCGAATAAAACCATTCTCTCAATAAAGAGCGTCGCTTCGCAGAAAGGTAATGGGTACCATCCTACAAGTAGAATCCTAAGATTGTGAAATCGCGATGCGAAATCACGCACTAAAAACACTCATCGCATCGCATGCCTCAAATATCACTTAAGGTGAAATGCCTCAAATTGCCGATACGTGATGGCACATCTCGCAAATCACATTTCATAGAAAACACATGGTAATGGATGATTGTCACATGCAACGGATTAGCAATATTACGATCTGCGATATTGCGAAGCAAATCGCAAAATCACCTTATCACAGATCTTCAGGGCTCGTCGTTCAAAAAGCTTTTGTCCATAAGCTGATGCCCAGTTATACACGTTAATGTTAATTAATGAGTTAGTTGGTAATCATTAATGAAATATGGTTTTGATATGATCGAAGAGCCATTTCACGTAGGGTTATATATTTTATATTTTTTCAACATTTAAAGCTTTCCTATCACCTTTTTCTTATCATTACTCTTACCTCATTTGTAAACTACAAGAGCGAAGAGCAGAGAAGTATACATAGCAGTGTTCAGAATATTATGGGAAAGAAGGGTAAAGCTCCGAGTTCTGAAGATAAAGAAATGACGCCCTTGTACACAGACATCACTTGTAACAGAGATGTCGGTGTTACTACTTGGGAAAGCATGCGCAGCCTACTTGAGAAAGAAAATTCCAGAGTAATGGAGGTTACAACAACTGCGGATTCACGTGGGTTGTCTAAGACATCAATTACAGAACTAGCATGTTCATTCTTGCACCGGATAGCGGCGAGGCCCACGATTCTTCCCTACATGGACATGGTCAAATGGGTACTGGATAGTCTTGACATAATGGGCAGAGAATTTAAAACTCAGGACCAAGAACTCATGGAATCGTTATTTCCACAAAGTTTAAGGTTTATATCCTCTAACAAAAAAACACACAAGAGGCAAAAAATAGCACCAAGGAAGCCAGGATCGAGAAACGGAGGCAGTTTCTGATGTGCGATTCACTAGGCAAAACCCCTTGAGAAGGAAAGCCTCTAATCGCTCAATCCCCTGTAAGCTCGGAAATTTGTAGGAAAAAGTGCTAAAAGCAAAAGGCAAAACCTGAACTCTAAAACCCAGTGGTACTTATCAAGGATATCCTCAAGTGGTATGTAAATTTCTACCAAATGTACAGCACCTACAGACAAGCTGGAGATAGAAGGCTCAAGAAAGAGCAGAGTACATCAAAAGGTTAATCAAGTTGAATTGGGATTCTTACTGGATGAACTTGGTAAAACCACATAGCCAGTGCATGACTCTCAAATGTATCATTAACTCTGCCAAGAAGATGGCACCAGCACTTGCCGATTCCGTTTTCACAGGACAGCTAAAGTCAGAAGTCAGCCAGCCAACTCTCCTCAAGCAAATGCTGAACACTTGCAACTACAAGGAACAGATACATAGATAGTTAGATTCAGTTTTAATTTTAGTTTTGCTTTATTTTTGCCTGAAATGAGGACGGTCATTTAAACCGCTTCCTACATTTTTGTAATAAACTATTTTTAGATTTAGCTAGTAGTATTTAAACCCTTCTCATGCATTTAGAGAATGGTCCTGAAATTTGTCAAAAACTTGTCGTCATAACATGCACTTTTGTACCCTCCGAGGAGGTTTTGATGAATGAATGGAATAGGATTTATTGATATCTGTGTTTAATATCTACTACTGAAATTGCACTTTTGTACTCTTAGTAGATGTTGGATTAAGAAGAGATAAATCATTATTGTTGAACCTCATGAGTAGAACCAGTTATAAATGGTACTTTTATCTCTTAACAATTTCTATTTATGTGTTAAGGTGATATTCGTTTTCAGTTATTTATATATGAATGCTTGAATGCTTGAGTTATCATTTGACACTTTTGTACGGTGATAGCTATTCTATTTATGCTTAATATATGAGTAACTTATTATGCAATATGTTTTTCACAGTTGTTTCATCTAACTTTTTATACGAAATGGTTTATCTTTATTGAATTCTTTTCTCATAGCAGTTGAATGATCTTTATTACCAATTTCCATTTGAAATTATTTTAGATCGCATAACTGAAAGATTAAATCCTAGGTTAGTTTTAGAATTAGATATTTCTATTCATTAGAATACAATTGCATGTTGATAAATTAGATTTAGAATAAAAGCATTTTACTTAGAAATTATTAGAAAGGAAATATCAATTCTCAACACACACACACATAAATTGGGAAACTGGTCCCATATCCCCAGTCGGACCCACTATACCAAACGGAAAAGGAGCTGCTAACCGAGGTCTGAACTGGGTGGGTATCCCCCTTGTTGTAGACCCGATTTTCGGGGCTTCAACACAACCCCAAAATAGTTCATGGCTCACCACCCTAAACGTTATATGTACATGACACACACAAGGGTCATCTTAGGAGTGTTACATTCCCCTCCCCCTTATTTATGAATTTGGATTTTGTGTTTGTTGAGCCAAAAAATTTCATTATATAATGTTCACGTAGTTCGTCGGTGAAATTGACAACAATTTTCACAAAAGAATGGGTTGTTAGGGTGGCATAGGCAACATTACTAGTGGTGATAGGAGAGGATAGTGGGTGAGAGCAATGGATGCATCATCAACTCCAAGTGTATCCATCATAGCTAACCAAAAGCGGGAATAAAGGCAAGGACTATGGAATAGTGCATCATATACATATATATGTACAACCAAAATTATTCAAAAAGATGAGGGTACTCATTTCTCATCGCATATTCATGCTCCCAAGTGTCATCCTCGAGACTAAAATGTGTCCACTACACCTTTGCAAAGGTGATGCCTCAATTTCGAAGAACCTTGACTTTCCTATAAAAAATTCCCACTAGTTGGACTTAAAATAGAACCTTGGGATCTACCTAAACCATATTCTAGCCTTTTACATGATAAGCTTCAGGGACATACTTTTCAAGTAATGAAATATGAAACACATTATGAATATGCATGGATGTTGGCACTGCAATCCTATATGCAACTAGGTCAATCCTCTCTAGGATTTTCAAATGCCTCACAAAATCTAGCTACCAACTTTGAACAACCACCCAATTTTAATGAACTTTTCTTTAACTTCACCCTTAATAAGGCATGATCACCAAATTTTAATTCCTCATTTAGCATGTTATTATCTGTATAGATTTTTTGTTTATCCTGGGTAGCCTCCAAACTCTACCTGATTTTTACTACTTGCTCTTCCATTTCATTGAGCAAGTGTGGTTGAACAATGGCCCTATCCATTGGGTTGTTACAACTCATAGATGTGTTGAATTTTCTACCATATAAATCCTCAAATGGATTCCTATCCAAGGATGCTTAATACTTAATGTTATATGAAACCTCCATCAAGTGAAAATATTCTTCCCATTTTGATGGTTTATCCATCACATATATCCTTAACATATCCTCAATCACCTAATTGAACCTTTTTATTTTCCCATCTAACTCTAGATGGTATGTTGTACTAAAATTAAAATTGGTTCCAAATCCCTTGAATAAATCAATCCAAAATTTTGTTGTAAACTTGGGGTCCCTATCAAATTTCCTTAGGCACACCATGTAGTCTCTCAATTTCCTTTATATAAATTTAAACAATATTTGCTGCCATATGTGTTTATTTCACTAGAGTAAAATGGGAAACCTTGGTGAGTTTATCTACCACTACCATGATAGAATCATGTTGCCTCAGTCTTGTGCATATTTTTATAAAAATCAGTAGAAACAATTTTCTATTTCCCTTTAGGAATGGGTAGTGGTTGTAGTAATCTAGCTAGATGTCTATGCCAAGCCTTGGCTTATCGACACTCTAAACACCTGGCTATATAATCAGCCACTTCCTTTTCCATACATGGCCAAAGTATTATTTCTTTATTGTTGAAATTATCTTTTGGTAACATGGATGCCCAACATAATGTACTTTGTGCATCTCACTCAACATTATATTTTTCAACCCTTGAGAATTTGGCACATAAGTTATTTCTATGCATCTGAGAATTTGGCACATAAATCCTTCCTTTGTACCTATGAATTCCATCATCTTTCAACTCACAATTCTTGTACTTTGGTTGTAAATTACTTTTTTGTAGCTATTCTTTTATTTTCATTTATTATTGATCTGAATTTTCAGCCTTCAAAATTCTAATTTTAAAATCATATTTGCATGATATACTTTGGGTTGTACCATGCATTTTATGCACCATTTTGTTGAGTACATTATCCAACTTATTCTCCTTGCCTTTTGTAAGTTTAATTTAAAAATCATAATTAGCCATAAATGCCAACCATCTATTTTTTCTGGAATTCAAAGTTGGCTATCCAAATAAGCTCTTTAGATCGTTGTGGTCTATTATCAATCCAAATCTTTTCCCCAGAAGGTAGTGGCTCCACATTTTTAAGGCATGTATGATGCTTTCCAAATCTAAATCGTGAGTGGCATAATTTCTCTCATGCTCCTTTAGCTTCCTTGAATCATAACATATTACATTCCCATTTTTCATGAGGACTCCTCCAAGCCCTTCCTTGCACACATTGGTGCAAAAAATAAAATATTGATTTGGCTTAACTATCCTTAATATTGGTGCACGTGTTAATAACATTTTCAAATATCGAAATGCCTCTTCACATTTATGAAACCACTCAAATTTAGCACTCTTATTTTGAAAAGACGTGATAATATGTGTTATTTTTTAGAACCCTTCTATAAACCTCGTATGGTGTCACATTTTTTGGTGCCCTAATTGCTTTGATCATCTTTTAGTCTACTACCCCCCCTTCCTATGAGATGATATGATCCAGCTATTGAATCTAACTTTGGTAAAATGAACATTTACTCATCTTAGCTTAGAGTTGATGCTCTCTGAGTACCTACAACACCATTCTCAAATGGTGCTTGTACTCTTCTTCAGATTTTGAATACACCAGCATGTCATTTAAAAAGACAACGAAACTAATTGCTTTGATCATATTTTAGTGTACTACCACCCCTTCCTATGAGATTATATGATCCAAATACTGAATCTAATTTTGGCAAAATGAACATTTACTCATCTTAGCATAGAGTTTATGCTCTTTGAGTACCTACAACGCCATTCTGAAATGGTGCTCATATTCTTCTTCATATTTTGAATACACAAGCATGTCATTTAAAAAGACAACGAAAAACATATCCAAATAATTCCATAAAAAAAACATTCATAAGGAACATGAAAACACCTAGTGCATTGGATAACCCAAATGGTGCCACTACAAAGTAATAATGTCCATATTTTGTTCTACATGTTGTCTTTTTTATTTCCTCCTCCTTAATTCTTACGTAATGGTACCTTGATGATTTGGATTTAAATAGGAATGCAACAAATTAAAGAGATAACCATAAACACAGAGATGCAGCGGGAATAGTACTTCATTTCATTAATGTAAAATACTGAAATAGGCTTACAAACAGAAATGGAAATAAACCAGCTAGGGCGATGGTAGCTTATCTTTGAGAAGAGATGTGATGGGTACATGCCTCTAAACTGCCTTACAATGAGGCTCAAGGGAATTTTTATTATTGAACAATAAGAGAAAACCCTAACCCGAGGAGATGTAACACCAAGAGTTTGTGGGCCCCGTTGGGATGAGTTGGATAGCCAACTTCCCGGGGTCACGACTTGGCCATATTATCTCCATTTGACGTGCATGATAGCCCATTGGAAAGATCTCTCCGAGGACTACGACAAAAAAGGCGATTTTAAATATAATATAATTAGCGCTAGATTTCCAAAAAACGTCGTTTAGGGCCTCAAAATGGCTCCAGAAGTTTAGGACCCGAAAAAACTGCTAAAAATAGTAAATTGTGCTACAATTAAGGAAACTGAAAAAAAAAAAAAAAAAAAAAAAAAAAAAAAAAAAAAAAAAAAAAAAAAAAAAAAAAAAAAAAAAAAAAAAAAAAAAAAGAAAGAAAGAAGAGAAGAAGAAGAAGAAGAAGGAAAGCAATGGTGGGTCCAAGTGGAATTGGTGGTGGCCACCAATATCACAGGATCATTCCTTCCCCCTTTTTGTAAGCAATGGTCCCCATTGCGTTGAGTTCCTCCATGAGATGAGGGAACTTCTGTTGAACTTGGTCCCTAGTGAGCCACTTGCCCTGGTGAAGGAATTGGCCTACTTTGACAACTCGATACAGTTGGATATTCTGTTGGCGATTGTGTTTGATCTGTGTGTCCATGATCCGATCAGTTGCAGCTTGTTCCTTGCAATCTGGATTTAACTCTGTGGGTGTGAGTTGTTCTGCAATGTTGGATGTGTCTAGTAATGGTGGAAAGTATGGCCAAAGGTGGTCCACGTTGAACACTGGGTGCAAACCAAGGAATGGGGGAATGTTGAGCTCAAATTCATTGTCTCCCACATCCTTGGTAATGGTATAAGGACCATATTTGCATGGTTTGAGTTTCCGATAAGCTCTGGTAAGGCGTTCCTTTTGCAAATGCAACCAGACTTTGTCGCCCACTTGAAACTTGTTTGGCAACCGACGTTGATTATGTCGTTGCTTGTACTTGGCGTTTGATTTTTCCAGAATGTCATGGACCTGCTGACGAATATGTTGGATGTGCTCAATGAAGCTGTTTGCCTTATCTGTTTCGGACTGGATATGAGCAGAATCCACGTGAGTAGCTGCAAATGGCATGGCCACATCAATGGGACATAGTGGCTGGAATCTGAAGCCCACCTAAAAAGGGTTGTGGCCAGTCGAACTGTGGAGAGCCCAGTTGTAGATGTGTTGAACATAGGGGAGGCTCTCGTCCCATGTGCATGGATGCTTTGAGTTGTACATGCGTAGAATGTGTACGATCATCCTGTTGACAACATCTATCTAGCCATCAGTTTGAGGATGGAACGTTGTGGACTTAGTGAGTTTGGTGTCCAACATCGACCAGAGACTGGACCAAAATCTACTGAGGAACCGGTTGACCCGATCTGAGATGATAGACTATGGGATCCCAAAGTGTACCCACACTTGTTCAAAGAAGAGTTTAGCAATGGCTTCTACTGTGATATTCTTCTTAAATGCGGCCATGATGGCCATCTTCGAGAACCTGTCGACGATCACAAAAACACAGTCATTTCCATGCTTAGTGGAAGGAAGGCCTGACATGTAATCCATGGAGATGGATTCCCAAGGTCAACTAGGGGTAGGCAACGTAGAGGCCTTACTTCTTGATGGTTGGTTTGGTAATGGTGCAGGTAGTGCATGATCTGATGTACTTCCCGACATCCTGTCGAAGATTCAACCAATAGAAATACTTCTGCAGTACTGCCACAATTTTCTCAACCCCAAAATGCCCAGTAGCCCGACTATAGTGTGCTTCCCAAATCATCTTGGCACGCTCGCTTGAAAGAACACAAAGGTGACCCAGGTGGCATAACAGGGCATGCTGGAGCTGAAAATCTGGAACATTCTGAGCCTCCAAGAGTGTTTGGTATGTGTGGCCGAATTCTAGGTCACTTTTGTAGAGAAGTGGCCAATCAGAAGTCTCGTGCGCACAAGAGTTGAGCATGGTGGTTAACGCCATGATCGGTGGTCGACTGAGGCAATCTGTAACATTATTGGTGTTGCCCTTCTTATACTTGATATTCAAATGGAACTGTTGTAGGTATGTGGACCACTTCTGATGGCGATCATTCTACAATTTCCCTTGGATCAGTATGAACTGCAGGGGTCGGTGGTCTGTGTGGATGACTGTTTCCTTCCCCAAAAGGTTATTCTTCCATTGTCGGCAAGCTTGCACAATGGAATACATCTCTTTTTCATAAGTGGGATACTTCGGACTGTGTCTAAAAGTTTCTCACTGTGATATGCCACTAGATGCCCGTGCTGAGTAAGGACTACCCCAATAGCATAGTCAGAGGCATCTGTTTCGACTAAAATGGTTGTTGCAAGTCTGGTAATGCGAGCAATTGTGCCGAGCAGAGGCAATCTTTCAACTCTATGAATTCCTTTTATTCAGATTCATACCAAAAGAATTTTTCTTTCGCTCCTCCCTTGGTGACTTTACTCAAGGGCCAAGCGATATGAGAAAATCCCAACACGAACCTGCGGTAAAAGTTGGAAAGACCTAGAAAGCTACGAAGCTCTGTCAAAGTGGTTGGAGATGGCCACTCCAAAATGACTTGGATCTTGGCTGGATCCACATGCACCCCCTATTCATCAATAATGTATCCCAGATACTGAACCTGGGTCATGCCAAAAGTGCATTTCTCCAAATTGGCACATAACTTTTGTTGTCGCAGTGTTTGGAGAACCTGTCAGATGTGGTGGAGGTGCTCTTCCAACTCTTGCTGAAGATCAAGATGTCATCCAAGTATACCACTACAAATTAGTTGATGAATGGCTGCAAGATGTCATCCATTAGCCTCATGAAGGTTACAGGAGCATTCGTCAATCCAAAAGGCATAACCAACCATTCGAAAAGGTCACCCTTGGCTTTGAAGGCAAGCTTCCACACATCGGAGGGTTCAATTGGTACCTGGTGATATCTTGACTTCAAATCAATATTGTTGAAATATTTTTCCCCCTTCAGTTGGTCCAGGAGGTCATCAATCTGTGGGATCGGGTACCTATTATGGATAGTGATCTTGTTCAGCGCCCAATAGTCAATACAGAGTCTCCAAGTCCCATCCTTCTTCTGTACCAACATGATCAGGCTCCCACAGGGCAATGAACTCAAACGGATGTCACCTTTCTATAGCAGCTCTTGAATCTGCCTCTAGATTTCATCATTCTCTAGAACAGAGTGCCGATAGATTAGTCCATTGGGCAACGGCACACCTAGGGTCAGATCGATGGAGCGCTTGACCTGACAATGCAAAGGAACCCATGTGGGGGAGGTGAAGATGTCCTCGTACTCCTCTATGACCTTGTCCATCTATAGTTGTCGTGCAGAGGAGCCCTGTTTGGAGTTCATGGCCACCATCTTCTTCCTTCCTTGAGGGTGTATCATCAAGAAAACTGTTGGATCCCTATAATACTAGAGATTACCCATTACTATTGTAGTTGTAACCCTTATAAATATTGTTGTGCCCCTATTATCCCCATATTGTTATTACTATGCCCCATAGAATCCCTCTATTGTTATTTTTGTGGCTTTATATTATTATTGTTAGGTCGGTTGGGTTATATTGTGACTCCTTAGACTCCTATATATAGAAAGGAGGTTTTGTCATTTGAATCATCCAAAAATAGCTCATTTATGTAATGTAAAGGAGGTTTTTCCCTCGAATAGGCTGAATTCTAAGGCGTTGATCTATCTTTCCTATCTTTTCTTGAGTTGGTTTCATAACATTTGGTATCAGAGCTTCGGATTCTAGGGTTTCGCTGCTCCAAACATGTCATCATGGAATTTTCGCTATAACTTTTTTTCTGCGACGTTTCAGAAGCTAAAAAAAGAACCCATTTGAGAAGACATCACGCTAAATCTCAGGTCCGAATTTCAGAGCTTTTCGTGCCATATTGTCGGAGATATGATCTGAGGAAGTTGGTCCTTTTGCAGAATCCTGAATTACATTCAAAACAGGTGACCTAGGGAAAATCGTCATAACTTTCTCTCTGAGCATCAGATTGAAATTTAATAAGAAGGTACAGAAAGAGGACAAACTTTAGTTTCTTGTATATATTTTTCAGAGCTAAAGGTCAAAACAGGGACACGTGGCACGTCATACAAGTTCTCTCTACTGAATTAGTCTATAATCAGGTAACTGTGGGAGATTTGACATAACTCTTCATTGGAGAATCCAATTGGGGTCAGACTGGTGGCATTAGAAAGAGGACACAAAGGGCTACCGCAGCTCGCAATTTTAGAATTGGATGATCCGAAATTACAAAGATACATCAGAGGCAATATCGAGCTCCTACAACGTGAAAAAAGGTGTGTATATTTTTTTAAATGTTTGCTTAAGCTTGGTTTGAAAAATTATTTTGGAGGAATTCAAAGGGCATAGTAAAGCATTATTATCAGTAATTGATTCCCCGAGGAAAGAAAATGGAAACACCTAGTAGCCGACCTGAAAGCTCTAGCATGACTCATGAAGAAGAGGAAGAAATGCAACATGATATATTAAAATTACGAGACCAAGTGCAACAAGTGTCACTTGCACAAAAAGGAACAGAATCTAAGATGGATGGTTTAAAGAAAGGCGTAGAAGCTAAGATGGAATGTTTAAAGAAAGGTGTAGAAGCTAAGATGAATGAAGTCAAAGCTAAGATGAACGATTTGAAGATAGATTTGAAGACAGACATGGAAGAATTGAAAATAAATATGAATAAGTTGCTACAAGAAAGTGTCACTAATGGTGAAAGGGTAGTAAAGGAAACTCATGATGAGAACAAAAGAAATTTTAATCATGATTCCATAGACTCTAATGTTGGATCGAAGACCCACCATATTCCAAAAATTGATATGAGGAAGTTTGATGGCAAGGATCCCGCAACATGTGTTGGAAATAATACTAAGAGGGGCGTTGAATCAGTATTATCAAATTCTTTTCAATATATCTTCCATATTTATACTTTAATTTATTATTCAGATATTGATCATTAGTTTGTATGTTAGTACCATATAATAATGAGCAAGAAAAGGAAAAACAGATAATCACACCAAAGAACACCAGATATAAGGTGGAAACCCAATGTGGGTGAAAACCACCTGTTGCAATATGTCTCTATCTTCTTTCAATTAGAAACTTCTTTTACAATGATTTTGTACTGGTGCAGTCCTTTGCCAGTACGTAGGCTGCAACCTGCAGAGAGCTACAACCCTCTCTCATTTTCCAGCTTCTCCTGGAAGGGAGCTACAACTCCCTTAGCTCTTGTACTAGCTAAGATACTAGTACATAGGTGCTGACCTACAGAAGGCTACTACCTTCTCTTTCTTCCAGGGACCACGTTTCATAAATTTTCAAACTGGATCCAAAACATCAAGTACATGTGTATTACCCACTCTCCTTTAACTTCTCAGAATGTAGTAACTAGAAAATATCACCAGTAACCAGCCACCAATTTAAACCCATATCTTTGCAGAAACAGGTAAAATACAACTAAAATATATTTCAAGAAAAGGTCCGTAACTTCACCGAAGGAAACCTGTGGATATCCGCACTTCTGCCGTGAAGAGACTGCGCAGCTCCGCACATGCTCCGCTGATTCAACTGCGCACCTCCGCACCTGTACCTTCTGCTGCGTTGCGTTCCTTCGCACCTGCGCCTTCTTCTGCGCTACATTCCTCCACACCTGCGCCTTCTTCTACGCTGCGTTCCTCCGCACCTGCACTGTGGATTACCTGCGGACCTCTGTATAGAGCCAAATTCTCAGTCCTCCAATGTGCCACAGACTGTCAGATCCACAGATCTGAACATGCGCCAAAGAGATCACGACCTATCAATAGATCCACCTTACAATTTACAGATTTCTCTTTTATCTAGATCTAGCTTTTCAAACTGATCACCCAAAATTTCAGATCTTAAGATATTCAATTTTCAAGTACCTAGCCAAATGATCTCCTTTTCTTTTTATAGGCAAGCCCTTACTTAAACCATGGATCAAAACCATAGAAAAACAATACAAGGGATCCAAAACCTGGGTTCGATATTTTAGATGCCAAAACCACGAACTAATACGATAGGATCAAAAATGTCAGACTAAATACCATGGACCAAACATAAGATGCACATTTTTCTTTGCATGAAAGTCCGTGCATTTTAGGTTTGCACCTTTTGTGTGGGAGACCTGCGAACATATCCGCACCTTTTCAAAGGTTCTCCTACACAACCTGTCGAAGACCGCATGTTTTGATCTGTGCACCTGCGGAACAAGAAAATAACATTGCTGTACTATAATTTATCATCGGAGATGTGTGGGTTGCCAGAAAATAACATTACTGTACTATAATTTTTCAATGGAAAGAAAGGTCCTAGGAAGTTCAACAAGCAAGGCAAGAAGAAATGGTTTAAGAAAAGTTTCTTCACCAGAGAAGATAGTTTCTCATCCAAAGAAGACAATGATAATGAAGAAGAATTCAACGAAAGAGTATTGTTTGTGGCCAAGCATGATAAGCAAGAGGCACCTGCTGAAGAAGGAGACGAAGAAGAAGAAATGACTGAGGTTGAATCTTAAAATGAAGTAATCAGGGTTATAAAGGAGCTAAAAGTTGAGAAGAAGCATGTCAACACTCTTGAAGATAGAAAGAGAACATTTTCTCACCCTTAAAATCAAGGTTGAAGAATACAAGTAAATTGAAGAATCTCTCGGGAAAGAATGAAAGGAAAAATACAAGCAAGGAGAAGCATTGGAAGCTGAAATAGTTGCTCTACGAAAGGGAGTAAAAAATTGAAAAACTTTTCAAAACTACGCCAACAATTAAATGACTTTGGACGAACTCATCAGAAACCAGCAATCATACATCAACAAGACTGGTCTTGGTTACGAAGACAAATTCTAAACGAAATTGAGTCCTTCTATAACAATTAAAGAAGATGGATATGCAAAATCTACCAAGCATATAGATCTCTAAGCTAAATTAGCGGGAAGAACCTTGGAAGACAATTCCTTGAAGAATATTTTCTCCCAGGTACCAACCTATCTTTCATGGTCATTGTTATTCATGTGGAAGGTTTGAACATAGAGCTGTAGAATGCTGCATGTATGTTTGGAATGAACATAATTCCAGGGGATCCTTTAGAAATGGATATTCCAGAACTCAACATAATATCAACAAATTTGATCATTTGAGAGATGATGTCGAATTTTACAAATGTAACAATTTTGGACATATGGCTCAGAATTGTGAAGTTCTAGACATGTACAACTATTATTGGCAAAACCCTAGAAGCAAATTTGCAAGATCACAAGATAAACACCAGACATAATCTTCTATGAATAACATCGAACATTACAAATGTCATAACTATGGATACATAGATCATAACTGCAGGTACAAGATGGAATCAACCATGAATAAAAAGCTTGACAATGAGAATAAGAAGGTTTGGAAAGGAAAACAGGTACATGATGAACAAGTACAAGATGATCAAGAAAAACAGGAAGGAAATAATGTCTCAACAATTATGATTTCATGATGCATAACAGATTGTGAGGAAACAACAAGTGCTTCGGTTAATGACTCGAGTCAAGATGTTCTGTTAAATGACACACTATTCTAAATAATTCAGCTTATCGACTCCTAGAAATTTGAAGATGAGGAGTCTATGCAACACTATATGACACAAGTCTACGATTGACATACAGGTAGTTTGAACAAGATGGAAGTTTCATTACATGTTTAGGGGGAGAAGACTAGATGGCACAGGTTTGGAGCTATGGCACAGGTGTTGTCCTTGATGGCAACCTTCTTTGGTAATAGATCTCAGTTCAGGCACTCAGAAAGTAGAAAAAGACATATA
>APFE031154086.1:0-37555 GCA_000404065.3 Pinus taeda | reverse complement strand
ATCGATATTATTATTATTACATAAATTATTATTAATAATATAATTATTGTTAAAATGGTTAAATACATTATTATTTACATTATTAAATTTGTTATTAATACAATTATTAACATCAAAATTCTTATGTGGCAGACTGATATGGGTTTGAATATCAACGCTAGGGCACCGATGTTGAACCGAAGCCTCCATGCTTTGACCACGTGAAGAGGACGAGGAGCACGCTTCGGGAGAACAGATTGCTACAGGACTGGAATGCAAGCAGACCTTCCGCACCGAGTCTAATCTGCCCACAAAGAGGGAACTGTCAATCCGTAGCTGCACCTTCTGCCTAGAGATAGATCTGCACCCGGCCAGGGTACTATCCAACCGGGACAGCATGATCGAGCTAGCACTATGAGAAATAGAAATTCCAACGAGATCATTCTCCATGAGGGTGCGATAAGGACCAGTGTTCGTATGTGCCAAACTGCCGGGTGAAAAGACACCGAGATCCCTTTCTATGCAAAGGGGAGAAGACCATTCAATGCTCTTGGGAGGGAATGGCAGACCAGGAGAAGAATAACCCTCGGAGCAGAGAAAAGACTGATTGTTCAACGCTAGATCTGGACTGGCGGAAGCATGCTCAGAACTGCAGGGCGTGAGGGCAACAGATTGACCTTTCGAGATACCAGTTAACCAATCCCTGATCGCTGAAATTTGACCAGCAGAGACACGACTCTGAGAAACCCCACCCGCGTCTCTTCTAGAAAATGCTACATACCCAGTGAATCTCTGAAACATAGACATCTGATTCTGTTTCTAACTTTCCTCCACTCGAATGGACTTCAAGGTTTAACAAGCATCTATTTTCACCCAAAGGGAGGCCGAAAACACGTTCACAAGCTCCAGATGCAAACTAAGAAGAGAACGAGAAATTAGATTAAGGGATTTTCTGACCCTGCTGATTTTCGCTCGAACCAAAGCCAAACTCGCCTTCAAAAAGATCTGATGGTGCTGGGCAGATAGCCAGTGGAGTCTCTTCTCAAACTATTTAACATGTTAAGCTGGATCTGTTTCTTCAACTTGCCCTGACGATGAACCACACTTGTTGGTTCGAAATGCGTCGACAAATGATTTATCTTGTGATTTATGCTGAAGAATTTCTCTTAAACAAAATATACATGATTTCATGTAAATAATTTATATAATTTGTTAATGTTCGGTATACTGCATTTAGAATCTTATTATGATTTCAATATGTCATCATTTAACCATTTTTCATACATTATTAGGAGTATACCTAACAACTTTTATTTTACTACTTGACCTTTCCTAGAATGATATGTGAAAGTACCATTTAGGATCAAGGGGTGACACTTAGAATGATATATGAAAGTAATTCAAAACTAATTAGGCTATGACATAACAATTTCCTCTCAATTATTGCACATTACTTTGTTGCTAAAGTCCCTAATTACTAATTTGCATTCCCCTTTTTATTTTGAGAAATTACCATATTCACTCATTAACAACCATATCCCTTTTTTATGTGACTTGGTCCCTTTAGCTACTTAGCTTTTTTTACATCAACCTCATTCTCCCTTCTCTCTTGTTCTATTGTATCTAGTCTAGTATTTTTACACAACTAAATCTTATGCTTGTGCTTGAAATCCTTCATGGTTGATCCAGGTGGATATTAGTGGCCACCCGCTAATTCCACTTGGACCCCCACCATTGCTTCTTTTAGTTTTTCAGTTTCCTTAATTATAGCATAATTTACTAATTTTAGCATCTTTTCATGTCCTAAACTTCTGGAGCCGTTTTCAGGCCCTAAACGACGTTTTTTGGGAAATCTACCACCCAGCGATTTTTTGACTAAAAATGTCTTTTCCGTTCTAATTCTCAAATAAATCTTTCCAACGGGATATCATGCGCGTCAAACAAAGATAATATGACCAAGTAATGACCCCAGGAAGTTGGCTATCCAACTCACCCCAACGGGCCCATAAACTCTTGGTGTTACATCTCCTCAGGTTAGGGTTTTGATTGTTTAGGGTTTGCTCTTATTGTTCAATAATAAAAAGGCCCTTGAGCCTTATCGTAAGATAGTTCAGAGGCATGTAGCCACCACATCTCTTCTCAGAGATAAGCTACCATCGGCCTAACTAGTTTATTTCCATTCTTGTTTGTAAGCATATTTCAGTATTTTACATTAATGAAATGAAGTATTATTTCCACTACATCTCTGTGTTTATCGTTATCTCTATAATTTGTTGTGTTCCTGTTTAAATCCAAATTAGTGGTATCAGAGATGTCTTCTTTTCTTCTCTGTTTTTCTTTGCATGTCCCCAATGAGGTCGGGATATAAGGAGTTAGCGCTTGAACTGGTCGAACCTTTGTAAGAGCAGCCTCGCAAATCCCGACGGCCTCCCATTGCAGATGAAAAGAAAGATGAGGGGGCAGGAGATCCTATCAAAATATTGCTCAGAAAATCCCTTGAGTGACAAAAGAATGCGATGATGGACAACTTTGCCCAGATCCTTCAACGGCTACCCAGGGGTGACGCATCGGATTCCAACAACAAGTCTGGAAATGCCACATCGTTTAAGGTACGAGTTAATTTTGAAATACCCATATTCGAGGGTCAGATAGACGCAAATGCCATCAATAAATGGTTAAATGTGCTAGAGGGTTATTTTTCTGTTCATGATTTTTCCAGTCGGGAAAAGATTATTTTCGCTCTTCTCAAAGCAGTGCCCCATGTTAAAGATTGGTGGGAAACCTACTGTGAGCAGAAGGATGAAAGTACAGGCTCATTATTTTCAGTCGCACCCACTTTGAATTCATTCTGAGATGCCATCAATGAGCAATACTACCTTGTCGGAAGCTATGAGGATCAATACATAAAGTGCACCATGCTGCGGCAAGGAAAGGACCAAGGTGTCCCAGAGTTTACTAATATTTTCCATACCCTTCGCACAAAGTTGGGTATCAAGGATACAGAGCAACATTTGGTACTCAAATACCATGGTTGCCTACACAAGTACATCCATGAAGAAATAGAATTCCTGAACGTCTCCTCGCTCGGCGCGGCATACCAATATGCTGTCAAGCTCGAGCAAAAGTTTAAACAGAAGAAACAAGACTTTGGTTCTGCAAATCCAAAACAAGGGAAAGGTGCCCCCAAATAGTAGAACAAAGAACAAAGCCAAGGCGCGGTGGCCCAAGACAACCCACCAAAGCTGCAAGCAAAAATAGCACCGCGAACTCAAAAAAGGACACGAGAAAGTGGTGTGAGTTCCATAAGAGCTCCATTCACAACACAAGTGAGTGTCGGTCCAAGCAGTCACTGGTGGCCAAGCTAAAGGTTTCTGAATCAGACGCATATTCTGACTCTGAGTCAAAACCCAATAGGGGGAA
This sequence comes from Pinus taeda, assembly GCA_000404065.3. Taxonomy (NCBI): domain Eukaryota; kingdom Viridiplantae; phylum Streptophyta; class Pinopsida; order Pinales; family Pinaceae; genus Pinus; species Pinus taeda. The sequence continues at coordinate 34,156 of APFE031154086.1, read as the reverse complement.
TGAAAAAGGGAAGCAAATCATCGATGCAGAGCACAATGCCACTGTTGCCACCACGAAGATCCAGAAGGAGGTACCCGAAGATCCAGAGGAGGAGGAGCGTCTCTTCCACTCCTAGATGTGGGTAAAGGGCTCCATGCTATAGGTCATTGTTGACAACGAGAGCCAAAAGAACCTCATTTCGGCAGAGGTTGTGAAGCAGTTGGGCTTACCAACCATAGCACATCCACAACTGTACACCATCGGGTGGCTTCACCAAGGACAGGATCTTTGCATGAGCCAACAATGTTGCCTTCCATACAACATCAAGCCCTTCACGAATGAGGTATTGATGACATTGCTCCCCTTGAAGTTTGTAATGTATTATTAGAACAACCATACTTTTGGAAGCGACATGTTGTGTATGAATCAAGGCCCTGTGCTATTATTGTTACTTTGGGAGATAAGTTGTACAGGATACTAGAGGTAGCACCACCTACCGCTATCTCTTTGCTTACTACGAAACAATGCAGTAAGCTCATTTCTAAAACTAGGAAATTTGTTTTCCTGATGATACACCCTCAAGGAAAGAAGAAAACGGTGGCCACGACCTCCACACAGGGACCCTCCGCATGACAAATACAGATGGACAAGGTTGTGGAGGAGTATGAGGACATCTTCACCTCCCCCGCAAGGGTTCCTCTGCACTGGCAGTTCAAGCACTCCATTGGTCTGACCCCAGGTGCTCTGCTACCCAATGGACTAATCTATCAGTGCTCCGTTTTGGAGAATGATGAAATCAAGAGGCAGATTCAAGAGCTACTGCAAAAAGGTCACATCTGTCTGAGTTCGTCAGCCTGTGGGAGCCCGATCATGTTGGTACAGAAGAAGGATGGGACTTGGAGACTCTGTATTGACTATTGGGTGCTGAACAAGATCACTGCCCATAATAGGTACCCAATCCGACGGATTGATGACCTCCTGGACCAACTGAAGGGGGAAAAATATTTCAGCAAGATCGATTTGAAGTCAGGATATCACCAAGTACCAATCGAACCCTCCGATGTGTGGAAGACTACCTTCAAAGCCAAGGAGGGCCTTGTCGAATGGTTGGTTATGCTTTTCGAATTGACGAATGCTCCTGTAACCTTCATGAGGCTAATGGATGACATCTTTTGGCCATTCACAACCTCATTTTTAGTGGTATATTTGGATGACATCCTGATCTTCAGCCAGAGTTGGGAAGAGCACCTCCACCGCATCCGACAGGTTCTCCAAACACTACGGCAACACAAGTTATGTGCCAATTTGGAGAAATGCACTTTTGGCATGATCTAGGTTCAATATCTGGGATACATTATTGATGAATAGGGGGTGCATGTGGATCTAGCCAAGATCCAAGTCATTTGAGATTGGCCATCTCCAACCACTCTGACAAAGCTTCGCAGCTTTCTAGGCCTTGCCAACTTCTACCGCAAGTTCCTGTTGGAATTTTCTCGTATCACTTGGCCCTTGAGTCAAGTCACCAAGGGAGGAGCGAAAGAAAAATTCTTTTGGTTCGAATCTCAACAGAAGGCATTCACAGAGTTGAAAGATTGCCTCTTCTCAGCATCAGTTCTTACATTATCAGACTTGCAACAACCATTTGAGGTCAAGACAGATGCCTTTGACTATGCTATTGGTGCAGTCCTTACTCAACATGAGCATCTAGTGGCATATCACAGTGAGACACTTTCAGACATAGTCTAGAAGTATCCCACTTATAACAAAAAAATGTATTCCATTGTGCAGGCCTACCGATAATGGAAGCATTACATTTTGGGGAAGGAAACGGTCATCCACATAGACCACCGACCCCTGCAGTTTATATAGACCCAAGGGAAATTCAAAATGATCGCCATCAGAAGTGGTCCACATACCTGCAACAGTTTCATTTGAGTATCAAGTATAAGAAGGGTAGCACCAATAATGTTGCAGATTGCCTCAGTCGATCACCGATCATGGCGTTAACCACTGTGCTCAACTATTGTGGGCATGAAACTTCTGATTGGCCACTACTCTACAAAAGCAACCCGGAATTTGGCCACACATACTGGACACTCTTGGAGGGTAAGCATCTTCGAGATTTTCACCTCCAGGATGACCTATTATACCACCTAGGTCACCTTTGTGTTCCTTCAAGAAAGCGTGCCAAGATGATTTGGGAAGCACTACAGTCAAGCTGTTGGGCATTTCGGGGTTGAAAAGACAGTGGTAGTACTGCAGAAGTATTTCTATTGGCCGAATCTTTGATAGGATGTCAGGAAGTATATCATGTCATGCACTGCCTACACCAGTGCCAAACCAACCATCAAGAATCAAGGCCTCTATACCCCGCTTCCTACCCCTAGTCGACCTTGGGAATTCATCTTCATGGATTACATGTTAGGCCTTCCTTCCATTAAGCATGGAAATGACCGTGTTTTTGTGGTCATCGACAGGTTCTCCAAGATGGTTGTTATGGCGACCTGTAAGAAGAATATCACAGTAGAAGCCACTGCTAAGCTCTTCTTTGAACGAGTGTGGGTACACTTTGGGATCCCACAATCTATCATCTCAGAACAGGACAACAGGTTCCTCAATACATTTTGGTCCAGTCTCTGGTCGATGCTAGACACCAAACTCACTAATTCCACAACCTTCCATCCTCAAACTGATGGCCAAACAGAGGTTGTCAACAGGATGATTGTACACATTCTGTGCACGTACAATTCAAAGTATCCATGCACATGGGACGAGAGCCTCCCCTATGTTTAGCACAGTTACAACCGAGCTCTCCACAGCTCGACCGACCATATCCCTTTTCAGGTGGGCTTGGGATTCCAGCCACTATGTCCTATTCATGTGGCCATGCCATTTGCATCTACTCACGCAGATTCAGCTCACATCCGGTCCGAAATAGATAAGGCAAACAGCTTCATTGAGCACATCCAACATATTCGCCAGTAGGTCCATGACATTCTGTAGAAATCAAATGCCAATTACAGGTAATGACATGATCAACATCGGGTGCCACACAAGTTTCAGGTGCGCAACAAAGTTTGGCTGCATTTGCAAAAAGAACGCCTTACCGGAGCCTATCAGAAACCTAGAACACTACAATATGGTCTTCTCACCATTACTAAGGTTGTGCGAGACAATGCATTTGAGCTCAGCATTCCCCCATTCCTTGGCATGCACCCAATGTTCAATGTGGACTGCCTTCGGCCATACTTTCCATCATTACTAGACACATCTGACATTGCAGAACAACTCACACCCATAGAGTTAAATCCAGATTGCATGCAACAAGCTATAACTGATCGGATCATGGACACATAGATCAAGCACACTCGCCAGTAGAATATCCAACTGTATCAAGTTGTCAAAGTAGGCCAAATCCTTCACTAGGGCAAGTGGCTCACTAGGGACCAAGTTTGGCAGAAGTTCCCTTATCTCATGGAGGAACTCAACGCAATGGGGACCATTGCTTCCTAAGGGGAGAGGAATGATCCAGGTGGATATTGGTGGCCACCCACTAATTCCACTTGGACCCCCACCATTGCTTCTTTCAGTTTTTTAGTTTACTTAATTATAGCATAGTTTACTATTTTTAGTAGTTTTTCGGGTCCTAAACTTTCAGAGCCGTTTTGAGGCCCTAAACGACGTTTTTTGGGAAATCTATCGCTAGCAATTTTTTGTTTAAAATTTTATTTTTCGTCATAGTCCTCAAAGAGATATTTCCAACGGGCTATCGTGCACGTCAAACGGAGATAATATGACCAAGTCGCGACCCCGGGAATCAACTTGAAGATAAATCTATTAATGATCCAGCCACATCCTTACAAACTTGCATCGAATATAAATATCAGAATATGAGAACTGGTATTTCTTTGAATGAATCCAACAAGAACCATGAAATGCATTTGATCTTACAGTGAATGCAAGATATGAAAAATTTCATGTTTTATTTCAAACACAAAGTTGTACCTACACCCTCCCAATATCCTCTCACATCTATCTACCAGCCTCCTCCTGTTTCTTTTGCTCCATGAACTTTTCTTCTGAATCATCCTTAGTTCAACTTTTGCAAAACCATCATGATGAAAAGACCTGTGAAATTATGAAGGCAAGTAGAGAAAGAAATTTTGGGAAATATTCAATGCCTCCACTTCCAAATCCTATTGTAAATACCTTATATTGGATAGATGATGTAAATATCATAAATACTTGTTTTTGAAATTAAAACAAAAAATTTCAAAATAATCCTTCTCAGCATAATTCTACTCCAAGGCAATCTGCATCTAACATTAAAGAAAATAGTCTTTCTAATCAAAGTAATAATATTCCCAAGTTTGTTGGAAAATATAACATCATAGAAGATTTATCCAAAATCAAATCTAATGGAACTCTTCTTAATTTAGCTCAAACTCCCGAGCATATTGGAAATTTGTAAAAAAATCTTAAAAAACAACAAATAACACTCCTTCCTTCAATATCCATCATTGAAATTAAATACTAGAATGAGTCTTCCCAAGATTCGTAAGGTGCATCAGAGGAAATTTCAACCTAAAAGTGTCCTCCTATGGAAAAATAATAAAATAATAGGAAAATACTAAAATAAGAGCTATGAAATTTGGAGGGAAAAGAAGAAAGCTGTATAATTTTGTAGAATTTTTCTACAAATCAGCTAGCTCTGATACCATGTAGAAATTTTTCTACAAATCAGCTAGCTCCAATACCATGTAGAAATTCCCTCTGTAGATCACCTGGTAATGCAATGTACTAAAGCAAAACACTTGATCTACTTCTACAACCAATTTAGCGGAAGCTTAGTTGAACATGAGCAGCATCAATAAGGACACATATAACTGATATGGAGAAATCAAACACACATAACAAAAAATAATTTGCCAGGGGAAGGCACTTGCTAAAACACCATCTATGTATTATCATACAAGTGGAAATATAGTCAGATTACACAAAGCCTTAGCTCGGAAGTTATCTAGCTCTCAAGACAATTCCTCTGTTGCTCATAGATAGTCAAAGGCTTCTCACAAACCTTCTCCTCCACCCTCCAAGCCTCCTATTTCCTTGTGCAGTTTCCTTGAGGTCAAGTGATGTCACATGTGTGAATTGGCCTCTTCACATACTCACTAACCTCTAATCTAACTGCACAAAACTAAAGGAGATGAATCCTCGTCATGGATGAGCATCCTTTATAGGAAAAATATTCATCCAACTGATAGTACATTGTCCCTTCTTTGATCTCAATTGGGTCTCTGACAGAACTGACATGCATCAGTTATCCATGAATGAATACAGAGTTATCTGAAAATAATAATTGTCACATCCATGCAATCATCAACAAACTATATCTCATTTATTTAACAACTTGTTAAATTAATCTAACTGAACTTGACTAAGTTAAACTAAGTCAACTGATCCTCTCAGTATAGAACTCATCCTTAATTCCTCAATCAATGGAGCAAATCAAGAACACATTCCCCAATGCATGGAGAAATAATTGCATGTTCTCACAAAGACTTCAAGTTTGCTTTTCCTTAACTAATTAACTCATGGATATTAATTAATTAATATTTTAAACTTCTGGTAAGACCAAATTCGTTTTTACTTCCTATAGTTAGACCAGGGACTGCTAAAAATAGGAAGGGACCCAAAATTGCTATTTTTAGAAGATTCTATGTTTAGCAGTTTCACCTCTCACCCAAGGTGGCCAAAATGCTCCTTGGCCAAACTGTTATTTTTAGACATGCTATTTTTAGCAATTCCTAAATTTAGCATTTCTTGATGCACATTTTTCAACACTCCCTCTCAACAAGAAAGGCTTCCTCTTGAACCTAATCCTGTAACTCTGGAATGTTCTGCATGTAACACATCTACCAAGTGTCGTTGCTCCAGCAACACTCGGAACAAACAACTCCCAACTGACCACTCTGCTAGGCTAGAAACATACTCTGATGTTGAAGCTCTACCTACTGCTAACAAGTGCTCCCTCTCTGACCTCTACGCTACTGCAACATCTCCATGCATCTCGCACCATTGCACCCTTCTCTGTGCTACCCTACACCGTACAATACACTTGTGCCTCTCGCATTGTTGTAGCCTACATGCTCTGCGCTGTCCTAGGATTCCCTGCACTGTAGGTCTCTCTGTTGCTCCATCCACATCTGTCTCTACCCAATCAGTCAGTTCCTGCTACTCCACATCGAGGCTCCCGTAGCAAGGTCTCATCCTAGAGGTTGGGTACCTCAAGGATCCTACCCCTCCTCCTTGGGATGATCACTCTATATCGCCCCACCTCCTACCTAGAGGTATTGCTACATGTGATCCCGTTACCCACCTGGCTCGAATTTTCCCCCTACTGAAGGTCTTTGCATGAGTAAAAATCTCTACTAGATCTCCTCCCAGCTTCCCCTGTTGTGGTTGCTCCACAACCTCTTAAAGCTGATGCACCAATCGTGGCTCCTCCACAATCGTCTGAGACTTCTTCTGGTGTTGTATGTTGAGAGGTAATTTACTCTCCCTCTCAACCACCAAGTATCTAACCTTTTCCTTGCTCCTGAAGGCTTTGCATGCATGTTGTACCTCAAGTGCATACATGTTTTTGGCTAGCACACCAATCTATTTCCACTTTTCTGCTGTCATGAAATTTTTTGGAAAAATATTTGATTTTAAATCAGTGATATCTCCCTCATTCGAACTCCGATTCAGCTGATTTTTATTTTTTTTTATTTTGGGTATTTTTCCACAAGAAATCCAAATCTACTATTTATTTCTAAAAAAATTTATAGAAATTTTCAGATTTGCTCTACAAACTCTCGGCCCAAAACTCAAAACTTTGAAATCTCCTCTCAATATATTGTTCTCTCCTTGATCACCTATGCTCTGATACCATGTAGAATTTTGTAGAATTTTTCTATATATCAGCTAGCTTTGATACCACATAGAACTTTTTCTACAAATCAGCTAGCTCTGATACCATGTAGAAATTCCCACTATAGATCACCTAGTAATGCAATGTAATAAAGAAAAGCACTTGTTCTACTTCTACAACCAATTTAGCAGAAGCTTAATCGAACATGAGCAACATAAATAAGAACACATATAACTAATATGGAGAAATCAAACACACATAACATAGAATAATTTACCAGGGGAAACCACTTGCCTAAATCCCCATCTTTGTATTATCATACAAGTGGAAATATAGTCTGGATTACATAAAGCCTTAGCTCGGAAGCTATCCAGCTCTCAGTACAATCCCTCTGTTGCTCATAGATAGTCAAACACTTCTCACAAACCTTCTCCTTTGCCCTCCAAGCCTCCTATTTCCTTGTGCAGTTTCCTTGGGGTCCAGTGATGTCACATGTGTGAATTGGCCTCTTCACAGACTCACTAACCTCTGATCTAACTGCACAAACCTAAAGGAGATCAATCCTCATCATGGATGAGCTTCCTTTATAGGAAAAATATCCATCCAACTGATAGTACATTGTCCCTTCTCTGATCTCAACTGGGTCTCTGATAGACATGCATGAGTTATCCATGAGTGAATACACAGTTATCTGAAAATAATAGTTGTCACATGCATGCAAGCATGAACAAACTATATCTCATTAATTTAACAACTTGTTAAATTGAACTAATTGAACTTGACTAAGTTAAGCTAAGTTAGCTGATCCTCTCAATATAGAACTCATCCTTAATTGCTCAATCAGTGGAGGAAATCAAGAACACATTCCCCAATGCATGGAGAAATAATTGCATGTTCTCACAAAGACTTAAAGTTTGCTTTTCCTTAACTAATTAACTCATGGAGATTAATTAATTAATATTTTAAATTGCTAGTAAGACCAAATTCGTTTTTACTTCCTATAGTTAGACTAGGGACTGCTAAAAATAAGAAGGGACCCAAAAATGTTATTTTTAGAAGATTCTATTTTTAGCAGTTTCACCTCTCATCCAAGGTGGCAAAAATACTCATTGACCAAACTACTATTTTTAGACATGCTATTTTTAGCATTTTTATTTTTAGCAATTCCTAAATTTAGCGTTTCTTGTTGCACATTTTTCAACAAAAACTATTTTTTTTAATTGTACTTTTGTCTTATCTCCTTATAGGATTACTCAAATTTCAAGTTTGGAAGCTTGTTTAATCCATCGAGTACCTAGTATGTAAACTTCTAAGAATACCCACATTGATAAAAATTTAAGATACATTAAAAAACATGTTCAACACATTTTTTTCATGTATCTTAATTTTTTATCAATGTGGGTCTTCTCAAAAGTATGCATAATGGGTACTCGTTGGACGTGGAATTTAATTCCACATCCAATGAGTGTCTACACTTGAAATTTAATAAACCTATAAGGAGATAAGCCAAAAATACAATTCAAAAAAAAAGAAGAAGGTATTTTTTTCTTTATTCCCTCCAAAATATTTACATGTACCTCTTTACAAATTTAAATGATTTTGATTACTTTACATATTATGTAAATGACAATTTCATGGGCACTTTTAGGCTGAAATTTATTCTAATGAAGTGTTAACAAATTTCAGACAACCAAAGAACCCACCCTTCTATGTCTCCATGAATATTTTGATAAGATAACTAATTGTTGTCTAAGAGATGGGGGTTCTTTCCCAAATGTTATGTCCAAAACCATCATGGAAATACTGGGACTCACATGTACTAATGAAATTCCCATAAATATGTTAGCCTTCAAGAAACAAAAGAAAACCATCATTGGAGAAATTAGTGATCTTACTTTAGTAATGTGTTCTCATCCTGAGATCCACACAACATGTAATGTTCAATTCATTGATGCATCGGTTGGTAATTATTCAATCATTCTTGGTAGAGACTAGAAATCATTGGTTGGTGGTTATTATTCCTGTGATGGCTCTCATCTCATCATTCCTAAAGTTCCCAAGAACATAATTGTATATAGGGAAGAAATAATAAACCCTTAAATTTAAAATCTTCCCGAACCATTAGTTAAATATATCGAAGAGGACCTTGGAATTTATTCGATATTTAATGAAGAAGAAGTTAGTCACCAAGTTGTTATCAATATCACCCCTAATTCAAATTTAATTTAGCATATGTTCTTTTATGGGGCATCACCATAAGAAGCCAATGGGGTTGGTATTCTTCTGTAAAACACTTTTGGAAAATCATATTCTTATTCTTACCTTTTGAATTTATCTTGTACAAAATATGTAGCATAATTTGAGACTTTGTTACTTGGGTTAAATAATGCCTTTTTCCTTGGAATTCAAAATTTTTCAACTTTTGGAGATTCTCAATTAATTTTCAACCTAATCAAAAGATTTATGCTCCTTCAAAAAAGTTAATGAGGTGTTATACAACCCTTGCTTGGGATGCAAAATTAGAACTTAAAAGTTTCAACATCACACATATGAACCAAAGGATTAATGTTATTGATGACAATCTAGCAATGTATGTTGCAAGGCATAAATATTTTGACTCGATGAATAAACCTGATTGCATTGTAATGACGTTGTATAGACCTCACCTCCCTGATAATGAATAATCCTAGCAAGTCTTTGATGACGACTAGGATATTTTGAATTTTTTCACAAATAATACAAAAGAATCATCCCAAATTATCAATATTGACCAAAAAAAATATCCTAAAGGCTTGGTTCCTTTAAAAGATGTTTTCTCTCCTAATAATGCAGCTAAAATCTCCTCATCCAACAAACCACTTCATAAACCTCTGATAAAATTGTGCAAGTGAATATTGGAACTGATGATAACCCTAAAATGTTGCATGTTTCTGAATCTTGTACCTAAGAAGAAACTGATAATTTCTTCTGACTCTTTTGAAAATTTTATAATACCTTCGAATGGTCATAGGGTGACTTAAAAGGTTTTCATGCCACTCTCATTTCTCGTGCTATACTGATCAAGGCTGATTTTCCACCTGTTAGACAAAGGAAATGACCTATAAATCCAACCTTAAAGGAGACCATCAGAGTTGAAATTCACAAAACATTAGCTATCCATATTATCTATCCTATCAAATACTCATAATGGGTAGTTAAGCTAGTCCATGTTTGAAAGACAAATAGCCAAATTTGTTTGTGTGTCAATTTTCAATTATTAAATAAGGCCTACATGAAAGATAATTTTCCTCTTCTAAACATGGAATTAATTTTACAACAAGTTGTTGGTTCTACTATAATGTCGCTATTAGATGGATTCTCTCGCTATAACCAAATCTATGTGAAGAAAAGTGATAAGCATAAGATGAATTTTACCAGTAAATGGGGATCATTTGTTTTTCATCACTTGCCTTTGGGTATAACAAATGTTGGAGCCACATTTTAGAGAGATATGAATATTACTTTCGATGATCTAATAAAAAAAAATATTCAAAAATATTTAAATGATGTGACAATCTATTCTAAAAAGTAGATAGATCATTTTAATCACTTTGCAATATTTTTAGTTGTTGCAAAAAATATGGGATATCATTAAACCCTGCAAAATAATTTGTTGTCATCAAATCAAGTAAAATACTTGGGCATATTTTATTTGATTCTAGTATAAATATTGATCCAGATTGAGTATCTTCCATTCAAGCTCTCTTTCCTCCTATGTTGAAAACGGACATACAATCCTTGATGGGAAAAATAAATTTCATAAGGCATTTCATTCCAAATTTTGCCAAGATTTTCAAGCCAATTCATACTGTATTAAGTAATAACCAATTTTTAAATTGGAAGTATCCTTCCCAAAAATCCTTCCAATAGATCAAGGATTCTATTTCAATAGCCCATGTTTTAGTTATACCTGATTTCTCTAAATATTTTATCATATATACTAACGCTACAATGGAATCAATTTATACAATCCTAATGTAGAAAAATAGTGAAGGACTGGAGCATCCCATAGAATTTTCTAGTCAAATCTTGTCCAATGATGCTATGAAATATTCATTGATTGAGAAACATGATTACTCTCCCCTTAATGTTGTTGAAAAGTTCAGACATTTGGTCCTTGGAAAGCATACAGAGGTAAGAACTCCTATGCTAGCTGTGAAAATTTTTCTCTCTCAAAATTTAATGTCTAGAAAATTTGTACATTAGCTAACTAATATTCAGGAACATGATCTCACTATAGTCACTACAAAAACCATTAAGCTCGAGATCTATCTCTCCATCTTGCACAATATTTAGACCAAAGTAAGGATCTTGAATTTCATAATAAATAGTTTACTAATTTATTTCTTCTCTGAGATGATAAATCTGGCTTTCATTCACACCCTTGGTATCATGATTTCATCTTATATTTAACTCATTAAATATTCCCAGAAAAATTGAACAAAATCCAGAAAATAAAACTAAGGTTTGATGCATCAAAGTATGTTTTTGTAGGTAGTGTCTCATTTCGAAAATATCCTAATGGGATGCTCCTCAGATGTGTAAATGAAATATTTGCAAATCACATTTTAAAATATTTACATGGCTTATGTGAACAATCTAATAACATCAGTGGTCAAGTTGCTGCAAGGACCATATCTTATAAGATCATAAGAGTCAGATTCTATTGGCTGCATATTTTAAAGGATACTTTCAAATTTGTTAGATCATGTAATGAATGTTAGCACATAGTTGGAAAGTTACAATATTCATCAATTCCTTTAGATCCTATCATTTCAACCTGCCCCTTTATTAAATGGGGACTTCATTCTATAGGGATGATCAACGCACCTTCTTCAATTAGTCATACTTTTATTTTGACTGCAACATAGTATTTTACTAAATGCACTAAATAAGTTCCTTTAAAAGGGGTTGTTGATGAGCAATTCATTTTGTTCCTTGAAGAAACATGAATGCCCAAATTTGGCACACCTATACATATTGTATCTAATCATGGACCTATCTTTATCTCTACTAAGTTTGCGCTCTTCTGTGGTAAGTATGCTATTAAGCATACATCTCCATATACTTAATACCCCCAAGGAAATGGTTTGATTGAATCAACAAATAAGAATCTTCTCAAAAATTTCAAAAGAATTATTTGAAATAATCCTAGGAAATGGAATTATTTACTTTTTAAATCCTTATGGGAAGATCACACTACTCCTAAAGTAACTATTGGGGTCACACCCTTGCAGCTTATTTATGGACAGGAGGTCAGTATGCCAATCGAGCTACGAATGGTTTACTTTCGCCTTGCTTTTCAAAATGAAGAATTTAAAGAATATGATATCATCAATCGCTATCATGCACTCCTAACCCTCAATGAACAAAGAACTAAATCTTTCAATAAAATGCATAAAAGACAAAACAATGTTACAAAATATCATGATAAAAGGGTTAAATATTATATTTCTGAAATTGCTCAAAGAGTTCTTTTGTGGGATTCTAGATAGGCCCATATGAAATTGTTGCTCAGGTGGGTGTCAATTCCTACTTTATAAAGGATGACAATGAGAGACTATTATCTCACCCAAAACATGGTTCTTAACATAAGCATTACTCATATCTTGTTGAAGGATTTGTTCAATTATAAACTTGTTATGGTCATTGTTCTTGTTTTTCTTTCTTTTCTTTTGTTTTCTTGCTTTATTTTATTTTATTGTGTTGCTTATTTTATTTTATTCTTTCCTTTCTACATTTTATATGTTGCTTTTTTGTTGATACATAAAATAAAATAAAAAAAGTCAGATATGTATTTTTTCTAAGAGACTCGACACAAAAACAACAATTCTCGCCTATTGCAACTCACTCAATGGTGAAAAAACAAAGGTATTACTGCTAAGAGTTTTAACATGGTATGATTTTAATATTGAGTGCATATATGGTAACTCATTTTTGTTACAACAAGATAAAGTGTATACTTCTACCTACTCTTGCTCTAGTAAAAGTTTCCCTAAGAAATATGTCACGGGAATAATAATTCTTAATAGAGCATTTTTCTTTTTTCATAAATTCTCATGTGAGGGGGAGGGAAATTGGGTGATCCTGGTTGCTTTTTTATTTTATGAAACCACAGATACTGAGTTCAATATAGTTGTCTATATTTCCCTATGGAGTCACCAGATGTTGATACGTATTTTTTATTCTCTAATTTTGTAAGATGCTAAAAAAAATTCTTACCTCTATTGTGTTTGGCCACACCTCAATTGACCACCAATAACCTTGTCTTACTAATATGTTTCACTATCATGACCAAAGGGGAGGACCACTAAGTTTTGTTTTGAGATATATTGCACTCATCATGAAAAATGAACATGTTTGGATTCTAGATTTCATGCAGCTTGTTGTTAATAATGTTCACTGCACTACATTATGATATTTGATCAATTGCATCACTAAACCTACAATGTCAAAAATGGTTATTTTATTTTAAAAGGAAAATGGATTTCAAGTGTTCTACGGACAACTTTTCATACATATCATTACACAATTTGTTGCACAGTTAGACAAATGGATTTCTTTTTTAGAAAAAGAGGAAGTATTTCATGGCACATTGTTAGTAACCTTGCATAGAATAGATTTATGATGTCAAAGGATTTGATGTTATGGAAAATGGTTGCTTCTATTGGAAAAATGTTATATGATAAATCAGGCCACTATATGATTGGAACATTGTAATTGTATGTGCTTCAACTATGATATATTGTGAACATATTACATGCCTTGCGGACTTCATTAAACATTGTCATATGTATATCATTGTTATTTTAACGACCCACAATAGATGTTACATGGTTTTGATGGGAGGCTTGTTATATTTTTTCGATGGATATTTCAAGGTGAATGTGGGACCTCGCCATGCTCCATATGTGATGTGACAACACTTGTAACCCTAGTTGATGTGTGTGATTTGGTATGTTGTTGGTTAATTTTAATTGTTGCAAAGGGTTTAATGAGTTATTGTTAACTTTATAGTTGTGAGTCGATATTTTGAATATGTATGCATTCCCAAATATTTATTTCTCAACCTTTAGAATCACAATATTTTCCTACAATGTTAATGCCCATTACTAAACTCATCAATTACGATTGCATGTTTTGAAGTTGATATACAGTTCAAATGGGTTGGAGTTTTTGGTTTTGTCTCTTGATTTGTAAAATTTGTTTTCATTTGAAATTTGCTACAGTCCAAAGATGAATCGTTACCTCAGAGTTGGGATTATTGAAGCACTATCACTCTCGCGCAAACCAAGTAACCCTATTGTTAATTACACAATTTTTCTATGTTTTGTCACTAATTGAGTTTGCATCTTTATGCCTTGCTAGTATATTGCTCTTATAACCTTTCCAGTCACTGTTTTGAATTATTTTATTCACATTAATTTTTATAAATACCCAAGACAAGGTGCCTCCTACCCCTGCTCTTAAAATTAGCTCTCATCCTCTCATAAATTTCTCACATTTGTTTTTTTTAGACAATGGTAAGAAAAATTTTAACCATGCCTGCAATTACAATTGTGAAAAGTCTATGTTTAAAGAGGAATGCTACACAAGTTTTATTCTATCAAGAACCTTGGGTTCATTTCAAAATTGTTAAAGTGAACAAATGTTGTGCTCCTTTCCAGCGACTAGTGAAATCACCTTTGTACATATGTATACCAACATAAAGTTTCACTTTCCCTCCTTCAATTCCCCTAGTTTTTCCTTCAAACAGAGCGTAACTATTAGAAATTTCTAAAAGAAAAAGGAAAAGGTCTTGCATGCCTTTCCTCAGTTAATGCAAGTCTTCTTGTCTGTAACTTTCAAGGGTTTTTTGTAATGGATTTGTCTCTCGACGTACTCAAACAAAATTTCTCTAATACAACAAACCATATGAATATTTTCTTACAACACTATAGATATAAAAGGAAAACATATATGTGAATTATCTCACTTCTTCCTACACTTACTTTCGATGTATTAGGTCTTTCTCCTTTTCCCATACCATTAAACCCTCCTAAACCCTAACCCCGTCTACAAAGTAAACAAAACGGCGGGTATCCCTCAGGAATATATTGTATATAATACAATTATCTTTTAAATGAAATAGACACAAAAAAGGGGAAAATCTAAGGAACCCCTCTGGTACAAAATTCGATCAAATATTTTACAAATGAAAGAGAAATAAAGAAGGAAACTAAAGAGATTTTATCGGCATGCAAAGGCATCCCTCTGTAAATGAAGTTTATATTTTATTAACTAATTGGGGTTCAATATTTTACATTCCAACCTCTTTATTTCTTCCACCCATAATCCTATTATGTACATATTTCCTTCTGAGCATATGAGAAGTGGCTTATATTTTGCTGGCATAGTTGAATTGTAGTAGTTTAAAAGTGAAATGTGTGGTTGATGGTTTCCTATTTATGTCTTATATGTATTAACTCAGTGGTTTTTCATAAATGGATTCAAATTCTCGAGCACGGAGTAGAGGCCAAGCTACAAGGAATAAGCCTCCAATTGGCCACTTCAAAGCATACTGATGAATTCCACCAATTGGCCACTACCGGAAATTTGAACTTATGGTCCTCTAATGTCTCTTGTATTCCACCTATTTATCAAAATAGTTCACCTCCATCTCTAAGAACACATCCCAACATTTAGGAAACACCATAGCTTCATCGTGATCACACACCAGTAAGTAACAATGATGGATGGAATCCTAATGATAACTTATCTTGACAAAATAATATGCTTTGGGAGATCCCTCTAAAGTTCATTTTCCTAATTCTAGTCTACAATCTAATACTCATGTTTCTTCATCACCTTATGGAAGACTTGTTTCTGATCCATGCGCCGAAAAATGTCTCATCTTTTGTTACTGCTAGTCAAACTCATGATGCTCATAAGCTCGAAGTTATCCCAACCTCTTTTCTTGTTGTATTCCATCCTTCGTTTATTTATTCCACCAAGAATTCAACTAAGAAATATTTTGGTCATAAAACTGACCCAGAATAAATGTTTAATTCTATAGCTTCTACCTCTAAAGGTGTTGCAGATGAATAACAAAGAAAGGCAGAGAAATCATATTTCTATATGGAAGGGTTCCTGATGAACTCAAAGAACAATTTAGTTCCCTTTGCATATAATTTTTGATATTATTATGGAGTTGTGAAAGGGATATTTGATGGTTTTTCTGACATTATTTTGACAGGAAATTTTGGATGGAAAGTGTAGTCATAATACTTTGATTGATTTATTATGACTACTTTATTTTGATCAAACTTCATGCTTAGTTTTGATTTGACAGGGCACTACACATGATTATGATGGTCTCATGATACTTTGGTATATTTTTATTATGGTTAAAAATTTATGTGTTGCATGTGCACATCTCATGTGTTATTTTATCATGGATTTGGTATTTTTGGATATTGAAGTCGATATATTATGGATTTGGGTACTCCCCTTGAGTCATTGCCTACTTCTTAGGATCCCACCCTTTTGGTCTTACCTTTCATTAACTAAGTATAATTATTTTAGTTTAAAAAGAAAGAGTTATGTAATTGTTCTCAAAATTATGACTATAAACTCACGGTTCAGAAGGAAAACATGCTCCCTTGTCTACATCACAAGGTGCTATGATTTACATATTATTCTTCATTTGGGTTTCAATTTCTTTATGTTTAGGTAACTTTCATTCACATACATTGTTTTATAGGGCTTCTTTTAAGTAGCATCACTGATGTAGGTTCATCATATTTCTTGTTTTTGTTGGAAATAATACTGAGAAGGGGGGGTGAATCCATATTATCAGATCAATAGTTTAAATTTCAAAAACTAATTTGTATACGCTACTTCAGCTTAGTCAACTATTGTGTATACACAACTATGCTTAATGCAACCAGTGTATATGCAGATATCTTGTGATTTACCCAAATTATCATGCATTGAACTTTAACCAGTATATCAACAATACATTAGACAGTGCAGTAAAAACAGAATAAATCATCACACATAAGGAACACACATGAACACCAAGATATAAGGTGGAAACCCAATGTGGATGAAAACCACCTGCTGCAATCATCTTTGTCTTCTTTTAATAATAAGAGAACTCTGTTTACAATTTTTGTATTGGTGTATTCTTATACCAGTACGCAGGCTTCTACCTGCAGAAGGCTACAACCTTCTCTCATTCTCCAGCTTCTACTGGAAGGGAGATGTTACACTGTATTTTGTCACCGTCCCTGTTACTCCTTCTCCCATACATTGGAGGACTTATTCCGAGACCTGTGAGAAGTGACATAACTTGAAAACACCTGTATTGTATCCCTTAAACTACGTACTCCATATGCCCTGAAGACACCTTCTGCAAAATACCCAAAAATATAGCCCTTTCTCCATTGGCACTGTTCCACAGTGTATCACTTGCGCCAATGGGGGAAATCCTCCAAAGAGGGCGCTCCAGCTGGCGCTCTGTCTCAGAGTTGCACTAGCGCCAACCCAGTTCGGTAAAGTTTTTAGCAAACAAACTTTCGAAGGTTCCTTCCACCCTATCCATGAACTGATTCCAGTTTGAGTTGGTTCAGTTGGGCTTCGAATCTCCCAAGGAGGGAAGATTCGATTCCCCTGTAGGCTATGTGAAGGCAACCATCTCCTTCACCTTTGTCCGCTCATGGATAAAGCTTTCACTATTTTTGAAAGTCTTGCCGCTATTTTGTCCGCTCATGGATAAAGCTTCCGCTATCTTTCTCCATTGGCGTTGTTCCATAGTGTATCACTTGCGCCAATGGGGGAAATCCTCCAAAGAGGGCACGCCAGCTGGCGCTCTGTCTCAGAGTCGCACTAGCGCCAACCCAGTTCGGTAAAGTTTTTAACAAACAAACTTCCGAAGGTTCCTTCCACCCTATCCATGAACTGATTCCAGTTTGAGTTGGTTGAGTTGGGCTTCTAATCTCCCAAGGAGGGAAGTAGTTCTCCACCTCTCATGGAAGCTTCCTAATGATAAGGACAATCCCATGAATCAAGTGGGTGGTCTTATCTACTCCTCTTACCTCTATATAAGCTTTTTCTTTCCCCTTTGACAAGCTAGTTAGTAATTCTACTTTTCAAGCTCCCAAATCTAAGTCCCAAAGTCCAAGAATTGCTAAGTTCATCTTGCAAGAGGTCTCGTTCATTCCTATGAGACTAAATATTTAAGGAGGAGATCCAAGTCCAAGTAATCAAGGAGAGAGAGGCTTGTCCCCATCCCTTACAAGGTTTGCAAGGCATGTGTTGCTGATCACCAAGCCAAAGGAGGATTTGATGTCAGAACTTGGTTGTATTCTCTTTTGTTTATCAATAATAATAGACGACTATCATTATGGTTCCACTCATGTGTCTTTATTATGATGTTTGAGTTGTATCCTTTCTGACTAATACATAGTTGCATTTCTTGGATTTTATGCTTGTATTTGTCTTGTTCTTTGCATGCGCAGGTGTCTATTCATGAGGATCGTGAGGATTGTGACCAGCTAAAGCGAAAGAATGGAAGCAATGACTCTTCTACAAATACTAGCGTTGGATTCAAGGTAGCCTCTCATCATAGGCCTTTACTTTGCAATTAGGAACCTGTGTGTTAGCGTTGTTTGATTGTTGCTAGACCCCATTTAGGCTAGTGGGATCGCCTCTGTCTGCAGAGGGGATTTACCTACACAACAGGAGCTACAACCTGGTAGCTCTTATGCTAGCTGATATGTTTACTAGTATGTAGGTTCTGGCCTACAGAAGGCTACAACCTTCTCTTTTCTTCGAGGGACCACATTCCATAAATTTTCAGACTGGATCCATCAATAGCATCATTCAATCATCAAATATATCTACATCAACCAATCTCCTTTTGAACCAACCACAACCAAATTAATCAATCGCTCCATTAATCTGATCATTCAGAATGTTGTCACCAGAGTATAATAACTATAACCTAAGCCAGAACCCAGATCATTGCAACAGCAAACATAAGCAACTAAAACATATTTTATAAGGTATACGCTACATCCATGTGTCTAACCTACATGCATGCACACTTTCCTCAAGGCAAATCAACGTACAGATATTCAAATCAATTTTATGATGTATACATTTCTTTGATATGCAGAACCAATGTGTATACACTCCTTTTCTAATGTGAACCTACGTATAGATCTGTAAATGATGATTTAAACATTACAACTATTCCAGACTTCAATCATACCCAAATCATCATATTTATAGACTACAACATGCACCAATTATTTAGATACATGATCAAACCACATAAAAATAATTTACTTCAAGCCTTGAGATCATGATACATCATTAGATCTTATCCCTCATCAAACACCAAGGTTCATCCTTGGTTCAGATCATGTTAGAAAATTATATATTACGGAGCAACGGAACACATAAAATATTGCAGAAATATAAAGACAGAAAATGCATAAAACAAGAGAGACACAGATATATGTGGTTCACCCAGTTTGGGATATGTCCACCCCGAACAACCAATCCTTCCTTTCTATTATTCAAAAAAATGAAGAGACACAACCTACAGTAGATCCACCGTAATATCCTATGTTTTCTCTCACAACCTCACCTCTCTTCTTCAAGCTCGGAGAATACACATCTATTACATAGCCTCAAATAAAATGCTCTCATAGAAATAGATGGGTTGCCTTCTAGGGCAAAAAACCATAAACTAAACGTAAGTTCTACTGTTAGATCATCCACCTAAGGAATGGCCCAGATTGACTAGAAATTACTATACTTTTACAAGGAAATTTTACATCGGTTTTTAGCTTTGGGGGTGCTGCCCCCGAAACCCCCGCTAGAGGACTGCTAGCCCCCGGATCCCCATGGGAGGGACAAGTCCCCCCCGCATGGAGGGGTTTACAAACTTCCTGGGGTATACATCCGGCTGAAGCAAAGACCTCTAAACAATCATGCTCCATAATCAACAATCTCCCACTTGGAGAATGATTGTAGCAACTCCACCACTGCTTCATTTGCTGGACAATGACTCCTCTTTGGACCTAGTTGTTTTTCATCTTCATTTTCATCCCTGAAGACCAATTGAAACTGAGCATATTCTTAGTTTCTCCCTGGTTACAACTTTTGTGAGCATATATGCAGGATTCTAGCTAGTGTGTATCTTTTCTAGCTGCAACTCCTCATCTTTCAACACTGATCATATGAAATGGTACTTAAGCTGTATGTCTTTAGTCCTGGAATGAAATGTTGACTTCTTTGCAACATGAATGGCACTTTGGCTATCACTGTATAATGTTCCCATATCATGCTCCACCCAATTCACCCATAAACCTTTGTAACCAAATCATTTCTTTACTAGCCTCTGTAGCAGCAACATACTCTGCTTATGTTGTTGAAAGTGCAATAACACTTTGGATTTTTGAAACCCAACTGACAGTTGTTCCACCAACATTAAATACATATCCTGTAGTGCTCCTCCTGTTATCTCTATCACCTGCAATATCTGCATCAACATATCCCTGTAGAGAAATGTTTGAACCACCAAAGCATAATGCTTGATTTGTGGTACCTTTCAAATATTGGAAAATCCATTTCACTACCATCCAATGTTCCTTTCCTGGATTCTTCATGTACCTGCTTACAACTCCCATTGCATGTGCAATATGAGGCCTTGTGTAGACCATTGCATACATTAAGCTTCCAACTATTGATGCATATGGAACTTTAGACATATAATCCAAGTCTTCTTGGGTCTTTGGGCACATTTCCTTACTAAGTTTGAAATGGCTAGAAAAAGGTGTACTGACTGGTTTTGCATTGTGCATATTATATCTTTTCAACACCTTTTGTATGTACTCATTCTGAGACAATGTTAATTTGTGATTTTTCCTGTCTCTAGTTATTCTCATACCAAGGATTTGTTTTGTAGCTCCCAAATACTTCATTGCAAATGAATTTTCCAATTTTCTTTTGAGCACATTTATTTCCTGCATGTTAGACCCTGCAACAAGCATGTCATCTACATACAATAACAATATAATATGGCTGGCATTTTTTTTTTCAGATAAACACAATGATTAGAGTGACATCTAATATAACCTTGTTCAAACATAAACTTGTCAAATTCTATATACCACTACCTTGGAGCCTATTTTAAGCCATACAAGCTCTTCTTCAACCTGCACACTAGTTTCTCCTTCCCTTTTACCTCATATCCTTGTGGTTGTTGCATATATATCCCTTCCTCCAAATCCCCATGGAGAAAGGTTGTCTTTACATCTAACTACTCAAGGTGAAAACCTTCAACTGCTACTAGACTTAAAATAGTTCTGATTGAAGTCATTTTAACAACATGAGAGAATATTTCATCAAAATCAATACCTTTCTTCTATGCAAACCCCTTCACCACAAGTCTAGCTTTGTACCTCTATTTTCCTCCATCTTCTTCCTTCAGCCTGTAAACCCATTTATTCTGCAATGTAGTTTTACCTTCAGGCAACCTAAATAAGTCCCAAGTCTGGTTATGCATTAAGGAGTCCATCTCTTCTTCCATGGCTAGCTCGCACTTCTGCCTACTTTCAAAATGCATTGCTTCTTTATAACATTCAAGTTCACCAAAATCAGTCAAAAATAAATAATATAATGAAGGAGATTATTGTTTAGGAGGTATACTTATCCTGGAAGATCTTCTAACACCACTTTAAGGTGTTTGGGGTGCCTATTGCTGTTGTGGTGGTTGTTGTTGTTGCGGTTGTTGATTGCTATTATTTTTAGGCACCTTTACTTTTTCAGTGGTCCCATCAAGAACTATGTATTCCTTGTTTTCTTTTTCCTATTTCTTTTCGTGCAACTGATTCTTATACAATACCTTTTCATTGAATATTACATCTCTGCTCCTAATGATTTTTTGATTTTCATAATCATATAAGCGATAACCAAAATCATTAACACCATATCCAACAAAGGTACATTTATTTGATTTTGCCTCAAGCTTTGTTCTATTTTCGTTATTAATATGGACAAAGGCCTCACAATCAAAAGGCTTTAAAAAGGAGTAGTTTACCTTTTTACCTGTCCATGCTTCCTCTGGAATACCACCATCTAAGGAACTTGAAGGCCCTTTGTTTATTAGATAAACAACAGTATCTACAACATCTGCCCAAAATTGTAAAGGTAATCCTACATGCAATCTCATGCACCTTGCACGCTCCATGATTGTTCTATTCATCCTTTCTACCACACCATTTTCTTATGGTGTTCTTGGAACTATCTTCTCTCTGCGAATTCCATGCTCTAAATAGTACCTATCAAACTCTTTGCTGCAATATTCACCTCCATTGCCTGATCTGAGACACTTCAATTTCTTTCCTGTCTCAATCTCAACCAAAGCTTTCCATTTCTTGAAAGTATCAAATACAATATATTTATTTTGAATACAATAAATCCAATTTTTTCTAGTTATATCATCAATAAAAGTAACATAATAACGAGAGCCACTGAGAGATGATACCTGAGTAGGTCCCCATACATCTGTATGTACAAGCTTTAATTTTTCACTCTTCTTTTCTTTCCCAACTCTGAGAAATCTAACTCTCTTCTGTTTTCCATAAATACAATTCTCACAGAAGTCCAAATCAACATTCTTCAAACCCGAAAAGAAATTCCTTGAGTGAAGAATCTTCATCCCCTTCTCACTCATGTGTTCGAGCCTATGATGCCATAATGCTGCATCTACTCCTTTGGAAGTTAAAGCATTAACAGAGTTAGAAATACCATTGCGTAAATACAATGTACCAACCTTTTCAGCTTTTGCTATTACCAGGGCTCCTTTGGTGACCTTGCAAGCTTTATCTATGAAAGTTGTCACACAACCTTCACCACCTAGCTACCCTATTGAAATAAGATTTTTCTTCAAATCTAGAACATGCCTTACCTCCTTTAGTAGCCATTGGTTTCAATTCTGCTATTTTACAAGAACCTTACCCATTCCAACAATTTTACAGGGTTTATCATCACCCAAACAGACTTGTCCAAAATCTTCTTGAACATAGTCATGAAAATATTTCTTATCAGGTGTGACATGGAATGAGGCCCTTGAATCTACCACCCAAGAATCAGTAATATTTTCGAAAGAAAGAATCAAAGAATCTTGTAACTCCTCACCTGTCACATTTGCTTCATGATTGTTTTCTTGTTGTGCATCTCCTTCTTTTCCCTTCCGAGACCTACAGTCTTTCTTTAGGTGTCCTTTCTTTCCACATTTCCAACACACTATCACCGATCTGGACTTGGATATTCCTTTCCTTGATTTACTGCAATATCATAAGCTCTTTCCTCTTTCCATTCTTTTTCCCCTAGAATCTGCACTCAGAGCATTACCTGATGTCTCACCGGAGCTTTCTGTCGCATTTCCTCACTAAGGATAGCACCGACAACATCATCAAACTATAAAGTACTAGATCCAGAATCAGAGTTACTAACGGCAATTACTAAACCATTCCAACTTTCTGGCAATGAGCACAAGAATAACAGAGCTCTAACTGCATCATCAAAGCTTACCCCTCCAGAATTTAACTGACTTGTAACTGTATTAAAATCATTTAAATGGTCTGCAATAGATCCACCTTCCAACATCTTCATATTAATTAAGTATTTCATAAGAAATACCTTGTTTGAGGCCGGGGGTTTTTCATATAGTTTTTCCAATGCCTAAATCAAACCCTCTATCATTTTTTCCTTCGAAATGTTGAAGGTGACTGACGCTACGAGGCACAACCGTACTATTCCAAGTGCCTTTCTATCAAGAATGTTCCATTCTTCATCTGTCATAACCGTCAACTTCTTTATTTTTCTGCTCAATGGTAGGTACAGATCTTTATAATACAGATAATCTTCCATTTGCATCTTCCACAACGAGAATTTTCGACCATTAAATTTCTCGACCCTAAACTTACCATCTTCCACCATTGCTCCCACTTGAATGAGAAACCCTTCTTTCCTCCAAGTTTATTAGCCAAATAGACCTTTGAATCTGATACCAGTTGTTAGAAAAATATTATATATGCTAGAGAAATGCAAGACATATAATATGCGGAAAAACACAAACACATAAAACTAGAGAGACATAGATATACGTGGTTCACCCAGTTTGGGCTACATCCACCCCAAACATCTAGTCCTTCCTTTCTATCATCCACCTAATGAATGACCCATATTGACAAGTAATTAGTATACTTTTACATGGCAATTTTACATCTGTTTTTAACTTCAGGGGCGCTGCCCCCGAAACCCCCGCTGGGGGATCACTAGCCCTCGAACCCCCTAACCGCCCCCCCCCCCCCTGCCCCGAAGAACCGCCGCATGGGGAACAAGTCCCCCCGCACCCCCCCGCGTGGATGGGTGTACAATCTTCCTGGGGTATACATCCAGCTGAAACAAAGACCTCTAAATTAGGATGATAATCACGCTCCACACCCAACAAGGATAAGTCCAATTTTGCTGGTATCAAGGAATAACTTTCAAGAGAAAAATTCATGGACTTACTGGACTATGACCTTTTCATTTGCCATGGGCTCAAAAATATTTTCCAGTTAAGCTAACATATCAGAAATATTCAAGTTTAGATGAATCCTACCGGAAACTAAAAAATTACTCTATGCCTGATGAAGACAGATGAAAAAAACTAGTCAAGTTACTTGAGTAACTCACTTTTCCACAATCATTTTTTTGAAAAAGTAGAATAATTTCCAATGTGAACAAACATCATCTATTTAGTAGTATAGGTCATCCAACCAAAAGAAGGGAAATCAAGGACAACACAACACATCTGCCAACACAGAAAATAGCTATGCATATTCGACGACCCATCTTCACTAGATTTACTAAAGAATAAGGTGAACAAACTATTTGGTTTTAAAACCCCCCATTTTAGGTCTACTTTTGGCATTTTTTAAAATAGGCAAGTAACTTACAATAATATCTCGGAAGTTATTCCAAGATTTTTATTAGATGCTTTCAAGTACATCGATATTTTGTAATATTAACTTATAAATACTTCCTTGTAAAAGTATTATGGGTTGGAATATGCAGGAGAGATAATGCATTTGTTGTAATTAATGCATCAAGCTCCAGATTATCAATACAAATTACTAGTTTCATCAATTACAGGATTCATGTGTCTATCTTGTTGGTGAAGTGCTCTCATCATTGTTATTTTCCCATCGTGCTTTCTAAATTATTCATGTTTTCAAATATGCTAAGGATATAAAAAGATAGAATTTTTTGAAACATACACTCTGTTTATTACATAGTTATATTTATAAATGTTTTCCTCTTGAATGGCTAGTTTCAGGATTCTTCATTGCCCTATTATGACCTTTCATTCATAAATCTCCTTAATTCACCATTAAACTTACAAAGATCCATCAAGATTGCCTATCTTTCCCTGTAAGGTTGCCTGTAAATTTTGTTGTTGATAAATTCTTAGCTTGTGACTCCATTGCCCAATGGCTTTCCTTCTCTATTTCAACCAATCTTAAAAAGACCAAATTTCATTCCTAAAACTATAATAGCTAGCATAATATTCAGTTAAGAATAAAGTTGAACCAAACAGGGAGATCCATCTCTAGACTTGGAAAGGCTAGATTCCCAACTCCCAAAGTGGTTTTCTAGTTACCTCTGTAATTTATTTTGCAACCTTGAAATTACAAAGTGATAAAAACACTTGCAAATTACATTTTTGTGATATGTTTCACAAAATGTCCTTCATGGCTAGTAGGGGTGTGATTGAGGTCTTGTTAAATTATTTTCTCTAGCATCATGTTTTCCTTGTTATTTTATGGTTATGAAGATGTCATGTAATTTTGGGCAGTGACCTGGGCTTTAGGCTTGAAACAGTGACTTAATTCCTGGGGATGTTGGAATAACACTAACAAAAAGAGTCTCTAGACACTAGCAGGAAAGCCTGTAAGAGCGACTGGAGGTCCTTGAATGTTGTCATGCCTATAACATGAGAGAGATTGGGGGTTAAGTTTTCGAAAATCTTAGTGGAACCCAAGGGAAAGCTACCTAAAGTGTTGGCATAGTTCTCAGGGGTCTTGTAGCTGATGTGGAAGGTCTCTATGTTATGTTTACATCGATTCCACTTCCTTAAGGTCACATAGGAGGTTGAATCCAACCATAGTAACCTCTCATCACATGTTTACCCTGGTTGGTCAATTACCTGGGTAGATGTCGGAGGAGGGTGCTTCACAATATGATGATGGTTTTGTGATGTTCGATCATGAGGTGGAATCACTGTTTGATAGGTTGAGGATGTTTGGCCTCGGGAAGCCCTGGATGGTTTTGATTGATGTGTTTTATGAGATCCCACATTCATGCTTGGAATATGGCACGAGGGTGAATAGCTGAAGAGATATTTGGCTTAGCCATTCTACAATCGACTGGAATATGGTAGTCCCATACCAGGTTGGCTTTTTCATCATTAATATGAGGTTATTTATCGATTTTATCTCATGAGTATTACATTGGTTCATATGTGGATTATATGGTGGTTGTTTCCTTGGTATTTCTATTGTTATTATGCTAATTATGAATATGTATTATGAAAGTTCCCATGTATGGCTCCCATCATGTTTTGACTTGTATATGAATGAATAATGTATCTATGGCCTAATGTATGAAACTACAACTAAAATGATAAGGAAACAATGCCTCATAGTGAAATTTGTGATATGTTTGACAAAATGCCTGTCATAGATAGTAGGAGTCCAATCAAGGTCTCATTCAAGTTATTGCATTTATACTGTGATTTCCTTGTTATTTTACTGTTCTAAAGATGTCATTCAATTATGGGCATTGACCTAGGATCTGACCTTAAAAAGGTGGCTTAAATCCCAAGGACACTAGCACAACACTATGCAAAAGAATCCCTAGACATTGGCTTATAGGCCTGTGAGAGCATCCATAGGTCCCTAAATGTTGGCATGCCAATAGCATGAGAGTATCCAGAGGTCCACTGGTCCAAAATCTCAGTGGGACCCAGGGGTTGGTTGGCAAAAAGGTTGGATTGGTTCCTGAGGGTCCTAATGATGATGTTGAATGTTTGTATGGTGTGTTTCCGTCAGTTCCACCTCCTTAATGTTACTTAAGAGGTAGAATCATATCATAGTGAAATCTTGTTGCATGTTTACCCCAGATGGCTAGTTGCTTGGGTAGATATAGGAGGAGGGTGTTACAAACTGGTATCAGAGAATGGTTCACCCCATGGGATGGATGGGCGGTGTTTTGGTCATACATTCATGTCAGTTGCATATGTGTTCTTTATGATTGTAAGTCCATGTGTTTGTTGCATTTCCATGGTGTTGATCATGGTTGTAGTGATGTCTCCATGTAAAGGTTGATGGTGTTGTTATGGAATGCATCGTCATGAGTGTATGGTTGTATATGCATTTGATATGCATGTCAGTGTCTATATGTTGTTATGCATGCATTGCCATGGTTATGGTTATGCATGTATGGTAGGTCAAACATGCCATGTGAGGTCATTGTAGGAAATTAGGTCATCATGATGTTATTGGTATGTTATGATGCTAATGTGTTGGTTGAGATAGAGTGGGAGACGCAGATCATTAAAGTGAAGTTGCAGCACTGGACCTCGAGGCAAGAGCATGCCATCATATAGTTTTGTATGTTAGATATGCAAGTATGTAGGTTAAGGATTGTTATATTCATTATGGTTATGTGTATGTCTTTCATTATATTGATGTTATGGTTACATACATGATAGGCGCTAGTTGATTAGTATAATCATATGCGCCTGTGTCAGATAAGCATGAATGATAGTAACCTATGGTTGTATGCATTGAAATTTTTGTTTTAGGAAAGATAACTTGATGATTTTGCTATATGTTGTTAATGAGTATGTTATAGGTTAACTTATTGTTGTTATAGGATAGTTACCTTGATGATTAAGTTATATGTTATTAATGAGCATTATATATAACTTCTTGTTGTTATATGCTAGTAACTTCATGATTAGGGTTATTACATTAAGATATTGATGTTATATGTATCACACTAAGTTGGATTAATCTATGTGAATGGTTAGGGTTATGAAATTCAAGTATGAGTTAATATGTTGTTACATTATGTCATACTAATATATATTATCTATGCAGATGTGATTATTATGTATGAATGATAAATTTTTATGAGCTTACGATGTGGACATATTAGTTAGTGATTATTATGGATATCATGACCTTATTTGTGGTTGAATTGATATGTTGTGAAGTTATATCATGCTAACTAGATTGATTGTGCAGACAAGACAACATCCCTTGATATATATTAAGGTATGAGTTTTCTTATGTCGTCTACTTGGTGCTTGAATGTTTGATTATGAAATCTATTTGGTGTTTGGGTGTTTGGTGTCTATTATGTAGTCTAGTTGATTAATTTAACATGTTATGTTTACAAGTTGGTTGGGTGTTTGATGAATTTCATAATATGAGTATGTGTTCAAATTATCTTGTTTTAAGATGATTGTACTAATACATATGTGTTGAGACAATTGATTTGTATTTGAGTGTAGTTGGTGACAATTGTAGCATTATGTCTAATGAATATGAGTTGACTATGGATTGAGTCATGGTGTTTGTTGTTAATCTTGTGCTTTTCATCTTTTGTGATTTTTTGTGATTGATTGTGGCTTGTTTACGTCTGGTGTATGGCCATACCGGTTTGTTTTTGGTGTTGTATTGTTATTAGTTTTCATGGTTTTCTTCTTGTTTGTTCCTTGTGCTTACCTTTAAGTTTTGAGTCTTCGGAATTGGTTGGGAAGAGGAAATTTAATGGAGCTCAGAGAGGGCTAAATGAAATCTAGTAGCCAATGTAAGACCTAGATGAAGTCAGTGCATGCATAAAGGAAGTTGAAGGCAAGAGTATGGAAACCAGTTGGACTGGTTGAGTTCATTGGTGTAAATAGACGATGATGGGATAGTCATGAGAAAGGTAATCAAGAAAGGTAAGGTGAATGGATTAGAAGTGTCATGTGCCTTGGCTATGTTGGGAACTATTGTTCTCGATGTTGTGCATGTGTTGCATGAATAAAGGAAGTTCTCTTACCCTTGACCTTGATATCTCATATTTATGTTGTGATCATGTTGCTTTATGCTAATCATTATATGAATATATGTATGTATGTATGTTTTTATCTAATAGGGTCATCATGGATCATGATTTCTTTATTCTAATGTTTATATGTACATATGTATGTATGTATGTCATTGTCTGACTAGATCATTATTATTTTACATTGATGTTTATATGTATATATGTGTATGTATGCATATCGTTGTCTGACAAGACCATGATTGTTTATGCTAATGTTTATATATATGTATGTATCTATGTATCTATGTCACTATCTAACAGGGTCATCAAGGATCATTCTTGTGGAAGAATGATTGCTTATGTAGGTGAAAAACATGAAGAGGTTCCTGGTCTTACAAGGAATCAAGTGGGAAGAGTAGCTTAACAAATCTTTGAGGTTCGTATCATGTGGATATGAATTGATATTATGTGATGATACTATGTATATGTTTATGTTATGGACAAGCTAATGTCGAGGGATACATCAGTGAAATGAAAGCAATGTTGTTTGTGACATGTTGGGACAAGCATGGATAAGACACTAGAAGCAAGGTTGCTTGGTAGAGACAATATGGTTTTGGATATGTGGTACTACTATTGTGCATATGTTGTATATGTTATACATGTTACATCTGTGATGTTGTGTGCATGTGGTGTTGTGTATATATATTGTGTGTGCATGTTGTTTATGCAATGATTATGTACAAGGTGGTACATATAGTGTTGTGCGAATGTTGCATATGCAGTGCTAGGTATAGATGGTGCTATGTACCTATTAGATATGCGGTGTTGTTAACATATTATACTATACACATGGTGGATATGCAGTGTTGTGTGCATATGGTGCTTTGCACATGTTGGATATGTAGTGTTGTATACATAGGATGTTATGTACATGTTGTATATGCACTGCTATGTACATATGGTGTTGTGTGCACGGTGTACCTATGGTGCTATGCACATATGGTGTTGTGTGCATGATTGTACAAGTGGTGTTGTGAGTATGTTGTGTCGTGTACATGTTGTACATTTGGTGTCATGTACACATGTGGTGTTGTGTGCATGTGGTATTGTGTACATGTTGTGCATGTGATGTTGTGTACATGTGGTGTCATGTATGTGTTGTGCATGTGGTATTGTGTACAAGTTGTATAGGTGGTGCAGTGTACATGTGGCATTGTGTATACATTGTGCAAGTGGTTCAATATACATGTGATATCATGCACACATTGTGCAGATGGTGCATTGTACAAGTGGTACTATGTACATGATGTACATATGGTACTAGTGTACATGTGGTATTGTGTCCATGTCATACATGTGTTGAGGGCATGCAGTACTATGTATGTGAATTGTGTGGTGTTGTACTGTTGAAATATGGCAACAAGAATATTCCAATTTAATTTCTCCTTGAATTAAATTGTAAATTAAAATCGAATTTAGTCTTAACAACTACTTGGAAATTATTAATTAATTAATTTTAAATTAATTAGTTGGATAAATTCAAGTTAGAAGTCTTCCTGAAGTCATGCAAGAGTTATCTCTTAAATTAAGGAGATAAGAATGCCCCCGATCGGGGTGGAGGAGATGGGGAAGCACGGTAGAATGATGAAATGGGCGAGGTGGCAGGAGGAACCATCACGAGTCATAAATCTCACTCAAGGTGGAATGATGGAATGCAGAACTGGCAGGATCCCGAGGCCAAGAGTTGTCAGTGCAATCAAGACAGGTTATAATAAAGAGGACAGAGATCAGAAGAGGAAGGGAGATGGTAAGAACAACGACATGGTTGCAAGAGGTCGCAAGGCAGTTGGCAAGAGTATAATAGGAGAAGATAGAGGGCAATGGTGCAGTGGTGTAAGGGAAGAGTGGGTAGTAGGGTTATCGACACTTGGAACCGGAACACCAAGGCAACTCCCTCCCTCGATCACACATGAAGTATTGGTGGCGAAATTGGAAGCTTCACCACTGCTTCAAAGCTTGAGTCTGAGACAGAAGCAGCCTCAAAGATGGAAGGAAAGCAGGCAAGGCAGAGCAGAACTTCACACAGGACGTGGGAAGGCATAGCCGAGGGCCATATGGCAAGGGAGGAACGAGAGTTAGATTTGGAAGTTCAGATTATAGAGAAACCAAACCAAACTATAACCAGAACAGCGGGAGAAAAGAAGACACGGAGACCAGGGGGCGACCAATAAGGAACTAGAACAAACTGGGAGAAGCGAACCAGAGGACTGTATGGTGAGGAAGTTACTAAGGGTATAAATTTTGAAATTGGTCAAGGAAGTGAGCCAGCAGCAAGGAGAAAGGCAATGAACCCAGGCAGAAGAGGCAGGCACCGGGGTAGAGGTAGAGGTAGAAAAGTCGAAAGGCATCAGTCGAACTCGGATCCGCCAGAGGACCAGAGACGAGGGCATCAAGCCATGATGCATATGGTTTAGGAAGTGGAGAAAGCTTATAAATAAGGAACGGATACAGAAATCCGTAGGATTATCCAAGAGTTGGAAGCCAAGGCTCTGCAAGAGGATTCAGAAACTGAGATGGAAGATTGGGGAAATTTGATTCCTGATCCAGGTAATACCAGAAGTCAATTATCTCTTTATAGGCAGGCATTACATGTTTACTGGGTTGTAAAGAGAATTATGGCCAAAGCAATGGAAATGGCATAGGTGGCCCAGGGCATCTTGAATTTAAAGAAAGAGATGAAGAACCTCCAACTTACCCTGCTTATGCAAGATGAAAAGCTCGAAGAAATCAAAGAAATCCTGAAGATGATTATGCCAGCGGCTAAAGCTGAATAGACCCTACCCAAAATCATGGTAGACTAGTCTTTCATGCCTCATTTTTGATAAGTTTTGTTAAGATGTTGCTAGATAGTCAAGGCCTTAGTTTCCGTTATAGTTTGTTTAAAATGTTGAAAAATAGCAAGTATAGTGTTTCTGATAGTGGAGTCCACATGGCATGGATGGATAGACTAAAACTTCTCTTTTACTGGATGGCTATCAAGGATTTCAGGTGGCCAATAGACCCGGTTTCCCTTCGGGGTGGGTTGAGGTCACCAAACTTATGTAACTATTATATTTTTATGCAATAGAAAAGAAAGGATCCCACTTTTGCCAACAAAAAAAATTTAAGGAGATAAGAATGAATTATATTTGAGTTAAGTCTAGTTAAATTAGTTCCAAAATGTTTGAGGAACTAATAGTGAGTTAACCATCAGTTGATGCATTAATGCACTCAACTAGTGCTACTCCAGTTAACTAAAGATTCCCTCATCAGAAACTTATACATGTCTATTCTAAGCAAGACCCAGTTAAGATTAATGTTCAAGGATAGTGTACTATTAGTTTCATGTGTTTTCTCATGGAGAAAACTCATGCATGTAGTCAAGGATTTATCCTTGAGGATTGCGTAGTTTTTAAAGTTAGTTTTCCACTTGGTAATAGGAAAATCATCCAGAAGGATCAACGCATGGAAATAGGAGCTTGGAGGGTAGAGAGGAAGGTTGAAGAGAATCCAAGATTTCCTATGAGCATCTATGAGGATTGTACTGAGAGTTGGCTAGCTATGAGAGATAAGGCTTTATATAATTCCTATGTATTTCCACCATGTATGATAATACAATAGCGTGGGGTTTTTAGCAAAGGCTTTCCCCAAAGTATTTTCATGTGTATTGTGTCATTGATTCTTCTTCTTCTGGTTATATTGTTCAACTCAATCTTTAAGCTTCTACAAATTGATAGTAGAAGTAGGTTATAGTATTCTACTTTGATTTATATTGCATTATCGGGTTAACCTATCACATATTTTCTACATGGTATTAGAGCTAGATTTGTAGAAATTTTCTACATGGTATCAGATCTATATTTGTAGAAATTTTATACATGGTATCAAAGCTATGAATAGTATACTGAGAAGAGAATTCGAAGTTTGAAGTTCGGGGTTGCAGGTGTAAATCGAATTCATATCATACTTCAAGGTTGGCCAATGGCATTCTACGGCTTGAGACTCGAGTATGCCTTGGAAGGTATCTGTAATTACATAGCATGAAAAGATAGAATGGAGGTTGTATTAGAAGACAATGGCTTGAAGGAATTCATTGATCAAGAAATCCCAAAGCCAGCTTCAACTAATGCACAAGAGTTGGCTGAGTGGAAGAAGTGTGTGGCAAAGGTGAGACGAATCATCCTTGAGGGAGTTCAATACCATATTGTCTCGAGTCTACATGGGAAGGATACTCCATTTTCAATGTGGAAGACATTGAAGGACCTCTACTAGAACAATAACAACTAGAGGAAATTG
Source organism: Pinus taeda (assembly GCA_000404065.3). Taxonomy (NCBI): domain Eukaryota; kingdom Viridiplantae; phylum Streptophyta; class Pinopsida; order Pinales; family Pinaceae; genus Pinus; species Pinus taeda. The sequence goes on along the minus strand of APFE031154086.1, from coordinate 741 downwards.
CCACTCAAGGATAAGCTTCAAAGAATCAAGATGGAGAAGTGTGATACTATTTCCACATATCTAAACAAGCTCACCACATGCAGAGATGAGCTTGGCAGTGTGGGAATAACTACTGTTGATGATGATATGGTGAGGCTCGCTCTCCTTGGCCTTCCAAAGAGTTGGAATAACTACCAGGACTGTGTGAATGGAAGGGAGAAATTGTCGGATTGGGAACAACTATGGTCAGATCTTATGCAAGAGGAGATCAGTAGGAGCACATGAGATGGTTCTTCATCCAAGAATGATGATGAAGAAAATCTAGCCTTAGAAATTAAGGCAACGAAAGGGAAGGGGATGGTTTCCCATTTTAAATCAAATTCTTCTCATGGAGGGAAGAAGGGTGACATGTCTAAAGTAATATGCTTTAATTGTCACAATATGGGACATTATGTGACTAATTGCCCATCGAAGAAGTCCAAGAAGGGATCCTCGGAAGGATCGGAAGGTGAGGCATTAGGCTCTCAGTTCGAAATGGCATTAGCCTCTCTTCACATGCATGGTGTCATCGACGATGGGTTGTGTCTGGTATCTTGACAGTGGAGCCTCATTCCACATGACCAGTGATAAACATTTATTCAGTGCCTTGGAGGAGAAAGACCTCAAGATGTGCATAGAGATGGGTGATGATAGAAGGTATAATGTTTTAGGAGTGGGCATGGTTGGTTTTTAGAGGGAGCATGGAGCTCCTCTCACCTTGCC
>APFE031154081.1:0-18792 GCA_000404065.3 Pinus taeda | reverse complement strand
TCAGCGCCCTGAAAAACCCCTGGGAGCCATTGATTGTGCAGAAACTAGCTATCAAACTTGGGATTCCAATGAATTGTTGCCGGATTTTGACCGGAAAAATATGCCGGAAAAGCTTTCAAAAAGTCGCGTTATAGACTACTGCTACATAAAACGCTAAAAGCTTACTGCTAATCTAAGGTAGAGATATCGAACCCCTGCCGAGATGGGTTCCCTGGATCTGGAGAAACTGGAGGCTGAGACGAGCGACTTGGCAGGGTTTGAACAGGAGAAACATCATCGTCATCAATCCATCATTCAGAAAGTTCAAAAAAACCTGTGCAAACTCAGAATGTCATCATTTAGCATTGAACTTTTCAAGGTCAGAGGCGACGTGTTTGTAAGGCGTTTCGATCTCCAGATCGAACTTGAGATCGAAATCTCTGAGAACTAAATGCTCCCCCTGCTGGAAGAATTTGGGGTCTTTTCTGAGTTACGCAGTGGCTGCGTCTGCGATTTCATGGAGGACTTGCTAGGAAATTCTTCCAGCAGATGCGACAATTAGTCTTCAAGAGCATTTAGTTCTCAGAGATTTTGATCTCGAAATCGAAACCCATTACAAACACCTGGCCTCTCGCCGCAAAAGTTTCAGAGCTAAACAACGACATTCCGAGTTTGCACAATTTTCTTGGAACTTTGTGAATGAGGAATTGATGACCCTATGTTTGTGTTAATGGGCCTATATCATAGCATAGGTTGTGAGATTCAAGGGTGTGAAAATGGTTGTGAAGATGAATATTGTGTATAGGTTGTGAAAATGGTTGTGAAAATGAATATTGTGTATAGGTTTTTGGTGATCAATTTCTAGGGTATTTCTTGTTCTTTCAAGTTTTAGTGTGTCACCTCTATTAAAGAGCCATATATTCAAGAGAGAAAAAGAGTGCAATGACCATCGAAATTGTTGTAGAGTTGTGTGGATTTCATTATATTTGGTGCCATGTAGGAGTATATCTGTGTGAGATTTAAGTGTTGAGATGTTGTAGTTGTTTTTGGGCCACATTTTCGGTGGTCATAAGCATTGAATCATCATATGTCATGTCATAGCTAAACAATGTTGTTTTAGTTTTACGTGGATTAGATGGGATTGTCCAAGGGATAGAGACCCAATTCCAGTCGTAGAGATTGTGATGACATTGGTTTTTTTCACATAATGGAAAGTGAATTTGATGTTTGTTGGAATGTGAAGATGGATTCAAATTTAAGCAATCAAATTAAAAATAGAAATGTTAGAAATTTGCTAAATGAATGACATGGAAGAATGTAACATTACGAAAGAAATGCATTTGTTGAGGCACTTGACAACCTAGAGACAAATATAAAGGTGAAAGAGACAATGTTCCATCATTGTTGTTTGGAAGATACTAGGAGAGGAGGTTTCATCAAATTTCCAGCTTTGTGTATAAGGAGTTCTTCCAATGGAGAAGAAACACATATTTCATTAAAATTGGAAAAATTATATTACAAGAAGATTGCTAGAATTGAGTTTTATGGGTACTTTGAAATTCTAGATCCATTGTTTATTTCCAAATTTAATGAAATATGTGTTAAGAGGTTGAAATTGGTAGTGAAGCATCAGATTTGGAAGGGTTTTAGGTACACATTTTGTATTTTGAGGTTGCATTATATGTTGCATGTTTTATGGCTGTGATTCAAACTCAAATTTTCTAAGTGTCAACTTGAGATCTCAGCTTGACTTTTTTTGTGGATTTGTGAAGGGGGCCTTACATTCTAACCACCAAACATTGGTATCCTTGATTCTATCCCGATCTATTTGTACTTGTGACAAAAATATCTCATCTCTTGCAACCTTTTTTTAACATTAAGGGTACATCTAAGTTGGAAATGAATTTTGGTCTCATTTATTCTTGAGGAAATTGTTAGTGTGACAAGTGTGGTGAAAAGATTGGAGAGAATCAAGGCTTATGCAAATAAAGCGAGGTCATCAGGTTGAACTTGTGATTTAAAAAGTGGTCAATTAGTTCTATTTATTTTGTAGGCATTGAAGAATTGACATTAAAAAAAAAGACTTTTTTCTTAGGTTTGAGTATATACAGCGTACTTCAAGAAGAAATCTACAGTTTCAATAGTGGTTTTTACAAAGTGAACATTGAAAGAAATTTCAGTCCTGGTGTCAGAACACCTATTTAGTTGTGTAAAGTGTTATTCGAAAATAGGGTTTCCAACATCATTACATTTTTAAGTAGAGTTGATTAACTCAAATCATGAGTAACATTAAAGATTTCTTAAAGGAATTCACTAAGGGAATTTGTTTCCATTGTTCATTGTCATTGATTGGTAGTTGATCATGGACAAAGAAATTGAAGAAGATAGATGGAGAATGCACAACAGTGATGGGCGAGAAAAGGAGACTTAAAAAATCGTTAAGAGAACTCAAAAAAATCAAGAGAAAGAATGAAAGGGAAGAGGCAACATATTTTGTTGAAAAATATGGAGTGTTTCTAGCTATATCCAAGGAAGCCATATCTGATGAAGACAAGAATTAGAATGCAGATCTATTATAGATCAATGAATACGAAGAGAAAATCAAGGCCCAATAAATATGAAGAGATGGAAGAGCGAGATGAATAACTCAACAAATTAATGCATATTTTTCCCCATTTCACAGGTATGAATTATGACCTTTGAGAAAATAAAATGGAAGAGTTATTTTGTTCAAATCATTTATTGCACTTTGTTCAAAAAGGTTTAATAGATCCCCATGATAAAAGAATGGATGAATTGGCATTATTTCTTATTATTTCAGTAGCAAATGGAAACATTTGTTTAAGTATTTTATATGAATTTGGTCAAGGAAATATCACAAAAGTTTTTCCAGAAACTCTAGAGATGAAGTAGAGTGAAGAGGGAAGAAACACCTTGCAATATATTAATACATCAAAAGGATCTTTTGTGCCTGAAACAAAGCTAGCAAAATAAATTATAGAGAAGGTTATTGAAGGAGATAATGAAGGAACAAAACTAAATCCAACAAGGAAAATCACTAAATATTAATATAAAGAATGAAAAGTATTAAAGAATTTAAAGTTAATTATGATGACAAACACCTTTCAGATGAAATTTGGTTTCAAATGGTGTGGCACAAGAAGGTCATAGATAAATTGCTTAGTGGAAGAGTAACCAAGGATGAACAAGATGAAATGAAGTACAAAGATTGTGATGCAGAAGAAAATGAAGATTTGTTTATAAAGCATAATGATTTAGTAGAGGAAGATAGATATAGAGATAGAAATAGAGAAAGGAGTGAAACTCTGAATGGAAAGGAAAATGAAAAAAAAAAAAAACAAATAATGATAATTTTGCATATCTCACAAATATTTACGAGTGTGCAGATTTTGGTAGCAACCAAGAAAAAGCAGAAGAAGAAGAGGAGAACATAGTTGTAATGTCCATTCACAATCAAGATTTTGAATTTGTTTAAGACAATATGGATGAGGTAAAAAATGAAAAATAAATCAATTTTTTTATGTGTTGGAGACCTAATGGAAGTGAACTTGTTGAAGAATGAGTTGAAATAAATTGACATCATCCAATGTGTAGCAAGAAGAGATATCCAGTGTTCATGAGATGGAGTAAGAAGAAGAAGAAACAAGTTGAAAGCATCAAAGTTTGGAGCAACAAGTTCAAGAACTTTCTTCAATATATTTTGGCGAAGAAAGTCAAAGGGAAACACTTGAATGCTTTGTCACACTTTGTCAAAAGGAAACACTTGAATGCTTTGTCACACTTTGTAAACCTGGTTGGGACTTAAACCAATGGGCATGCTTTTTTTTATGTTATACATTTTATGTTAGAATATTGTTATATATGGTAAATAATTCATTTTTACATTAACGGGGAGACTTAGAGATAATAGAGAAATGAATATTAGGGATTATGTGAGTTCACCTCAATGTTCTAGAAGTTGTTGTTTTCCTATGTGAATGCTTGGGACTTAAACCAATGGGCATGTTTTTTTTTATGTTATACATTTTATGTTAGAATATTGTTAGATATGTTAAATAATTCATTTTTACATTAATGGGGAGACTTAGAGATAATAGAGAAATGAATATTGGGGATTGTGTGAGTTCACCGCAATGTTCTGGAAGTTGTTGTTTTCCTATGTGAATGTGTTGTAGCTAAGTCAATCTTTATGGCCCATATTGTTATGTTTATCTAGTCTATCAATCTCATTGCTATATAATGTAACATTGCCATTGGACTCTCCAATCCAATATGGTAGAGATGTTGTAATGCAATGTCCTATAAAATAATGTAGTGTTCTATTTGACTTTAAAAGTAAAAGTAACTCCAAGTTACTCTATCAAAATAAAATACAAATAATAACATTAAAATAAAATAACTTCATGCCATTGACTCATTGTATTCATGTGGAATATAATTTTTTAAAGGGAGCGGCTCTCCTACCAAGCATTTATTTAATGTTCTATTAACCCTAGAAATAAAAATAATGCCACGAAAACAATTTTATTTGATCAAAATAAAATAAAAAATTAAAAAAATAAAACTTTAAAATAAAAATAATAAAAATTAATCCATGGTATGAGAACTTGTGGTATTGACCCATGGTATTGACATGGAATATAATGTATTTAAAGGATGAGATTAAACCAATCTAAATCCATCTTAACTCCACATCTGTGAAGAGCCGAGAGGCTCATATCTCTTAGTGAAAAGAGATTTGATCTGATAGATCCAAAATTAAGATAGATCAAGTGTAATGCATTTGGTGAGTGAATAGGCATACAGCTAATTGAAGAAAGTGTTGATTTATTAATTTTCTCTGTTATATATTTGTTTGTTTATGTATTTAATCACTGCTTCAAAGTGAAAATCACATGGACTATCGTTCCAACTCTGTCATGTGCCATGGTATCCAGCGGCATTGATTGCAGTGTGATCAACAGAGTCACATGTATTTCGTACTTGTGGATGTATAGCCTGCATCAATATTGCCAGTAGGAGAGCTATGGCCGTTCGGAGAAGAGATTGGTGATGCAGTTGGGAAGCAAGCAATTGGAGGCACATCCTTTCTGTTACATAAAAGGAGTTGTCTATAATGCGACTTTTTGGAGATTCCGGTGACGGAATCCAGCGGAAGAAATGAGGTTAAATCTTGATTTTTATCAGTTAAAATGATTTTTTAACTGCATATTTGGATTCAGCGCCCTGAAAAGCCTCTGGGAGCCATTGATTGTGCAGAAACTAGCTATCAAACTTGGGATTCCAATGACTTGCTACCGGATTTTGACCGGAAAAATCTGCCGGAAAAGATTTCAAAAAGTCACGTTATAGACTACTGCTACATAAAACGCTAAAAGCTTACTGCTAATCTGAGGTAGAGATATCGAACCCCTGCCGCCATGGGTTCCCTGGATCTGGAGAAACTGGAGGTTGAGACGAGCGACTTGGCAGGGTTTGAACAGGAGAAACATCATCGTCATCAATCCATCTTTCAGAAAGTTCAAAGAAACCTGTGCAAACTCAGAATGTCATCGTTTAGCATTGAACTTTTCGAGGTCAGAGGCAACTTGTCTGTAAGGCGTTTCGATCTCCAGATCGAACTTGAGATCGAAATCTCTGAGAACTAAATGCTCCCCCTGCTGGAAGAATTTGGGGTCTTTTCTGAGTTACGCAGTGGCTGCGTCTGCGATTTCATGGAGGACTTGCTAGGAAATTCTTCCAGCATATGCGACAATTAGTCTTCAAGAGCATTTAGTTCTCAGAGATTTCGATCTCGAAATCGAAACCCATTACAAACACCTGGCCTCTGGCCGCAAAAGTTTCAGAGCTAAACAACGACATTCCGAGTTTGCACAATTTTCTTGGAACTTTGTGAATGAGGCATTGATGACCCTATGTTTGTGGTAATGGGCCTATATCATAGCATAGGTTGTCAGATTCAAGGGTGTGAAAATGGTTGTGAAGATGAATATTGTGTATAGGTTGTGAAAATGGTTGTGAAGATGAATATTGTGTATAGGTTTCTGGTGATCAATTTATAGGGTATTTCTTGTTCTTTCAAGTTTTAGTGTGTCACCTCTATTAGAGAGCCATAGATTCAAGAGAGAAAAAGAGTGCAATGACCATCGAAATTGTTGTAGAGTTGTGTGGATTTCATTATATTTGGTGCCATGTAGGAGTATATCTGTGTGAGATTTAAGTGTTGAGATGTTGTAGTTGTTTTTGGGCCACATTTTCGGTGGTCATAAGCATTGAATCATCATATGTCATGTCATAGCTAAACAATGTTGTTTTAGTTTTACGTGGATTAGATGGGATTGTCCAAGGGATAGAGACCCAATTCCAGTCGTAGAGATTGTGATGACATTGGTTTTTTTCACATAATGGAAAGTGAATTTGATGTTTGTTTGAATGTGAAGATGGATTCAAATTTAAGCAATCAAATTAAAAATAGAAATGTTAGAAATTTGCTAAATGAATGACATGGAAGAATGTAACATTACGAAAGAAATGCATTTGTTGAGGCACTTGAGAACCTAGAGACAAATATAAAGGTGAAAGAGACAATGTTCCATCATTGTTGTTTGGAAGATACTAGGAGAGGAGGTTTCATCAAATTTCCAGCCTTGTGTATTAGGAGTTCTTCCAATGGAGAAGAGGTTGAAATTGGTAGTGAAGCATCAGATTTGGAAGGGTTTTAGGTACACATTTTGTATTTTGAGGTTGCATTATATGTTGCATGTTTTATGGTTGTGATTCAAACTCAAATTTTCTAAGTGTCAACTTGAGATCTCAACTTGACTTTTTTGTGGATTTGTAAATGGGGCCTTACATTCTAACAACCAAACATTGGTATCCTTGATTCTATCCCGATCTATTTGTACTTGTGACAAAAATATCTCATCTCTTGCAACCTTTTTTTAACATTAAGGGTACATCTAAGTGGGAAATGAATTTTGGTCTCATTTATTCTTGAGGAAATTGTTAGTGTGACAAGTGTGGTGAAAAGATTGGAGAGAATCAAGGCTTATGCAAATAAAGCGAGGTCATCAGGTTGAACTTGTGATTTAAAAACTGGTCAATTAGTTCTATTTATTTTGTAGGCATTGAAGAATTGACATTAAAAAAAAAGACTTTTTTCTTAGGTTTGAGTATATACAGCGTACTTCAAGAAGAAATCTACAGTTTCAATAGTGGTTTTTACAAAGTGAACATTGAAAGAAATTTCAGTCCTGGTGTCAGAACACCTATTTAGTTGTGTAAAGTGTTATTCGAAAATAGGGTTTCCAACATCATTACATTTTTAAGTAGAGTTGATTAACTCAAATCATGAGTAACATTAAAGATTTCTTAAAGGAATTCACTAAGGGAATTTGTTTCCATTGTTCATTGTCATTGATTGGTAGTTGATCATGGACAAAGAAATTGAAGAAGATAGATGGAGAATGCACAACAGTGATGGGCGAGAAAAGGAGACTTAAAAAATCGTTAAGAGAACTCAAAAAAATCAAGAGAAAGAATGAAAGGGAAGAGGCAACATATTTTGTTGAAAAATATGGAGTGTTTCTAGCTATATCCAAGGAAGCCATATCTGATGAAGACAAGAATTAGAATGCAGATCTATTATAGATCAATGAATACGAAGAGAAAATCAAGGCCCAATAAATATGAAGAGATGGAAGAGCGAGATGAATAACTCAACAAATTAATGCATATTTTTCCCCATTTCACAGGTATGAATTATGACCTTTGAGAAAATAAAATGGAAGAGTTATTTTGTTCAAATCATTTATTGCACTTTGTTCAAAAAGGTTTAATAGATCCCCATGATAAAAGAATGGATGAATTGGCATTATTTCTTATTATTTCAGTAGCAAATGGAAACATTTGTTTAAGTATTTTATATGAATTTGGTCAAGGAAATATCACAAAAGTTTTTCCAGAAACTCTAGAGATGAAGTAGAGTGAAGAGGGAAGAAACACCTTGCAATATATTAATACATCAAAAGGATCTTTTGTGCCTGAAACAAAGCTAGCAAAATAAATTATAGAGAAGGTTATTGAAGGAGATAATGAAGGAACAAAACTAAATCCAACAGGGAAAATCACTAAATATTAATATAAAGAATGCAAAGTATTAAAGAATTTAAAGTTAATTATGATGACAAACACCTTTCAGATGAAATTTGGTTTCAAATGGTGTGGCACAAGAAGGTCATAGATAAATTGCTTAGTGGAAGAGTAACCAAGGATGAACAAGATGAAATGAAGTACAAAGATTGTGATGCAGAAGCAAATGAAGATTTGTTTATAAAGCATAATGATTTAGTAGAGGAAGATAGATATAGAGATAGAAATAGAGAAAGGAGTGAAACTCTGAATGGAAAGGAAAATGAAAAAAAAAAAAACAAATAATGATGATTTTGCATATCTCACAAATATTTACGAGTGTGCAGATTTTGGTAGCAACCAAGAAAAAGCAGAAGAAGAAGAGGAGAACATAGTTGTAATGTCCATTCACAATCAAGATTTTGAATTTGTTTAAGACAATATGGATGAGGTAAAAAATGAAAAATAAATCAATTTTTTTATGTGTTGGAGACCTAATGGAAGTGAACTTGTTGAAGAATGAGTTGAAATAAATTGACATCATCCAATGTGTAGCAAGAAGAGATATCCAGTGTTCATGAGATGGAGTAAGAAGAAGAAGAAACAAGTTGAAAGCATCAAAGTTTGGAGCAACAAGTTCAAGAAGTTTCATCAATATATTTTAGCGAAGAAAGTCAAAGGGAAACACTTGAATGCTTTGTCACACTTTGTCAAAAGGAAACACTTGAATGCTTTGTCACACTTTGTAAACCTGGTTGGGACTTAAACCAATGGGCATGCTTTTTTTTATGTTATACATTTTATGTTAGAATATTGTTATATATGGTAAATAATTCATTTTTACATTAATGGGGAGACTTAGAGATAATAGAGAAATGAATATTAGGGATTGTGTGAGTTCACCTCAATGTTCTAGAAGTTGTTGTTTTCCTATGTGAATGCTTGGGACTTAAACCAATGGGCATGTTTTTTTTTATGTTATACATTTTATGTTAGAATATTGTTAGATATGTTAAATAATTCATTTTTACATTAATGGGGAGACTTAGAGATAATAGAGAAATGAATATTGGGGATTGTGTGAGTTCACCGCAATGTTCTGGAAGTTGTTGTTTTCCTATGTGAATGTGTTGTAGCTAAGTCAATCTTTATGGCCCATATTGTTATGTTTATCTAGTCTATCAATCTCATTGCTATATAATGTAACATTGCCATTGGACTCTCCAATCCAATATGGTAGAGATGTTGTAATGCAATGTCCTATAATATAATGTAGTGTTCTATTTGACTTTAAAAGTAAAAGTAACTCCAAGTTACTCTATCAAAATAAAATACAAATAATAACATTAAAATAAAATAACTTCATGCCATTGACTCATGGTATTCATGTGGAATATAATTTTTTAAAGGGAGCGGCTCTCCTGCCAAGCATGTATTTAATGTTCTATTAACCCTAGAAATAAAAATAATGCCACGAAAACAATTTTATTTGATCAAAATAAAATAAAAATAATAAAAAAATAAAACTTTAAAATAAAAATAATAAAAATTAATCCATGGTATGAGAACTTGTGGTATTGACCCATGGTATTGACGTGGAATATAATGTATTTAAAGGATGAGATTAAACCAATCTAAATCCATCTTAACTCCACATCTGTGAAGAGCCGAGAGGCTCATATCTCTTAGTGAAAAGAGATTTGATCTCATACATCCAAAATTAAGATAGATCAAGTGTAATGCATTTGGTGAGTGAATAGGCATACAGCTAATTGAAGAAAGTGTTGATTTATTAATTTTCTATGTTATATATTTGTTTGTTTATGTATTTAATCACTGCTTCAAAGTGAAAATCACATGGACTATCGTTCCAACTCTGTCACGTGCCATGGTATCCAGCGGCATTGATTGCAGTGTGATCAACAGAGTCACATGTATTTCGTACTTGTGGATGTATAGCCTGCATCAATATTGCCAGTAGGAGAGCTATGGCCGTTCGGAGAAGAGATTGGTGATGCAGTTGGGAAGCAAGCAATTGGAGGCACATCCTTTCTGTTACATAAAAGGAGTTGTCTATAATGCGACTTTTTGGAGATTCCGGTGACGGAATCCAGCGGAAGAAATGAGGTTAAATCTTGATTTTTATCAGTTAAAATGATTTTTTAACTGCATATTTGGATTCAGCGCCCTGAAAAGCCTCTGGGAGCCATTGATTGTGCAGAAACTAGCTATCAAACTTGGGATTCCAATGACTTGCTACCGGATTTTGACCGGAAAAATCTGCCGGAAAAGATTTCAAAAAGTCACGTTATAGACTACTGCTACATAAAACGCTAAAAGCTTACTGCTAATCTGAGGTAGAGATATCGAACCCCTGCCGCCATGGGTTCCCTGGATCTGGAGAAACTGGAGGTTGAGACGAGCGACTTGGCAGGGTTTGAACAGGAGAAACATCATCGTCATCAATCCATCTTTCAGAAAGTTCAAAGAAACCTGTGCAAACTCAGAATGTCATCGTTTAGCATTGAACTTTTCGAGGTCAGAGGCAACTTGTCTGTAAGGCGTTTCGATCTCCAGATCGAACTTGAGATCGAAATCTCTGAGAACTAAATGCTCCCCCTGCTGGAAGAATTTGGGGTCTTTTCTGAGTTACGCAGTGGCTGCGTCTGCGATTTCATGGAGGACTTGCTAGGAAATTCTTCCAGCATATGCGACAATTAGTCTTCAAGAGCATTTAGTTCTCAGAGATTTCGATCTCGAAATCGAAACCCATTACAAACACCTGGCCTCTGGCCGCAAAAGTTTCAGAGCTAAACAACGACATTCCGAGTTTGCACAATTTTCTTGGAACTTTGTGAATGAGGCATTGATGACCCTATGTTTGTGGTAATGGGCCTATATCATAGCATAGGTTGTCAGATTCAAGGGTGTGAAAATGGTTGTGAAGATGAATATTGTGTATAGGTTGTGAAAATGGTTGTGAAGATGAATATTGTGTATAGGTTTTTGGTGATCAATTTATAGGGTATTTCTTGTTCTTTCAAGTTTTAGTGTGTCACCTCTATTAGAGAGCCATAGATTCAAGAGAGAAAAAGAGTGCAATGACCATCGAAATTGTTGTAGAGTTGTGTGGATTTCATTATATTTGGTGCCATGTAGGAGTATATCTGTGTGAGATTTAAGTGTTGAGATGTTGTAGTTGTTTTTGGGCCACATTTTCGGTGGTCATAAGCATTGAATCATCATATGTCATGTCATAGCTAAACAATGTTGTTTTAGTTTTACGTGGATTAGATGGGATTGTCCAAGGGATAGAGACCCAATTCCAGTCGTAGAGATTGTGATGACATTGGTTTTTTTCACATAATGGAAAGTGAATTTGATGTTTGTTTGAATGTGAAGATGGATTCAAATTTAAGCAATCAAATTAAAAATAGAAATGTTAGAAATTTGCTAAATGAATGACATGGAAGAATGTAACATTACGAAAGAAATGCATTTGTTGAGGCACTTGAGAACCTAGAGACAAATATAAAGGTGAAAGAGACAATGTTCCATCATTGTTGTTTGGAAGATACTAGGAGAGGAGGTTTCATCAAATTTCCAGCCTTGTGTATTAGGAGTTCTTCCAATGGAGAAGAGGTTGAAATTGGTAGTGAAGCATCAGATTTGGAAGGGTTTTAGGTACACATTTTGTATTTTGAGGTTGCATTATATGTTGCATGTTTTATGGTTGTGATTCAAACTCAAATTTTCTAAGTGTCAACTTGAGATCTCAACTTGACTTTTTTGTGGATTTGTAAATGGGGCCTTACATTCTAACAACCAAACATTGGTATCCTTGATTCTATCCCGATCTATTTGTACTTGTGACAAAAATATCTCATCTCTTGCAACCTTTTTTTAACATTAAGGGTACATCTAAGTTGGAAATGAATTTTGGTCTCATTTATTCTTGAGGAAATTGTTAGTGTGACAAGTGTGGTGAAAAGATTGGAGAGAATCAAGGCTTATGCAAATAAAGCGAGGTCATCAGGTTGAACTTGTGATTTAAAAAGTGGTCAATTAGTTCTATTTATTTTGTAGGCATTGAAGAATTGACATTAAAAAAAAAGACTTTTTTCTTAGGTTTGAGTATATACAACGTACTTCAAGAAGAAATCTACAGTTTCAATAGTGGTTTTTACAAAGTGAACATTGAAAGAAATTTCAGTCCTGGTGTCAGAACACCTATTTAGTTGTGTAAAGTGTTATTCGAAAATAGGGTTTCCAACATCATTACATTTTTAAATAGAGTTGATTAACTCAAATCATGAGTAACATTAAAGATTTCTTAAAGGAAGTCACTAAGGGAATTTGTTTCCATTGTTCATTGTCATTGATTGGTAGTTGATCATGGACAAAGAAATTGAAGAAGATAGATGGAGAATGCACAACAGTGATGGGCAAGAAAAGGAGACTTAAAAAATTGTTAAGAGAACTCAAAAAAATCAAGAGAAAGAATGAAAGGGAAGAGGCAACATATTTTGTTGAAAAATATGGAGTGTTTCTAGCTATATCCAAGGAAGCCATATCTGATGAAGACAAGAATTAGAATGCAGATCTATTATAGATCAATGAATACGAAGAGAAAATCAAGGCCCAATAAATATGAAGAGATGGAAGAGCGAGATGAATAACTCAACAAATTAATGCATATTTTTCCCCATTTCACAAGTATGAATTATGACCTTTGAGAAAATAAAATGGAAGAGTTATTTTGTTCAAATCATTTATTGCACTTTGTTCAAAAAGGTTTAATAGATCCCCATGATAAAAGAATGGATGAATTGGCATTATTTCTTATTATTTCAGTAGCAAATGGAAACATTTGTTTAAGTATTTTATATGAATTTGGTCAAGGAAATATCACAAAAGTTTTTCCAGAAACTCTAGAGATGAAGTAGAGTGAAGAGGGAAGAAACACCTTGCAATATATTAATACATCAAAAGGATCTTTTGTGCCTGAAACAAAGCTAGCAAAATAAATTATAGAGAAGGTTATTGAAGGAGATAATGAAGGAACAAAACTAAATCCAACAAGGAAAATCACTAAATATTAATATAAAGAATGCAAAGTATTAAAGAATTTAAAGTTAATTATGATGACAAACACCTTTCAGATGAAATTTGGTTTCAAATGGTGTGGCACAAGAAGGTCATAGATAAATTGCTTAGTGGAAGAGTAACCAAGGATGAACAAGATGAAATGAAGTACAAAGATTGTGATGCAGAAGCAAATGAAGATTTGTTTATAAAGCATAATGATTTAGTAGAGGAAGATAGATATAGAGATAGAAATAGAGAAAGGAGTGAAACTCTGAATGGAAAGGAAAATGAAAAAAAAAAAAACAAATAATGATGATTTTGCATATCTCACAAATATTTACGAGTGTGCAGATTTTGGTAGCAACCAAGAAAAAGCAGAAGAAGAAGAGGAGAACATAGTTGTAATGTCCATTCACAATCAAGATTTTGAATTTGTTTAAGACAATATGGATGAGGTAAAAAATGAAAAATAAATCAATTTTTTTATGTGTTGGAGACCTAATGGAAGTGAACTTGTTGAAGAATGAGTTGAAATAAATTGACATCATTCAATGTGTAGCAAGAAGAGATATCCAGTGTTCATGAGATGGAGTAAGAAGAAGAAGAAACAAGTTGAAAGCATCAAAGTTTGGAGCAACAAGTTCAAGAAGTTTCATCAATATATTTTAGCGAAGAAAGTCAAAGGGAAACACTTGAATGCTTTGTCACACTTTGTCAAAAGGAAACACTTGAATGCTTTGTCACACTTTGTAAACCTGGTTGGGACTTAAACCAATGGGCATGCTTTTTTTTATGTTATACATTTTATGTTAGAATATTGTTATATATGGTAAATAATTCATTTTTACATTAATGGGGAGACTTAGAGATAATAGAGAAATGAATATTAGGGATTGTGTGAGTTCACCTCAATGTTCTAGAAGTTGTTGTTTTCCTATGTGAATGCTTGGGACTTAAACCAATGGGCATGTTTTTTTTTATGTTATACATTTTATGTTAGAATATTGTTAGATATGTTAAATAATTCATTTTTACATTAATGGGGAGACTTAGAGATAATAGAGAAATGAATATTAGGGATTGTGTGAGTTCACCGCAATGTTCTAGAAGTTGTTGTTTTCCTATGTGAATGTGTTGTAGCTAAGTCAATCTTTATGGCCCATATTGTTATGTTTATCTAGTCTATCAATCTCATTGCTATATAATGTAACATTGCCATTGGACTCTCCAATCCAATATGGTAGAGATGTTGTAATGCAATGTCCTATAAAATAATGTAGTGTTCTATTTGACTTTAAAAGTAAAAGTAACTCCAAGTTACTCTATCAAAATAAAATACAAATAATAACATTAAAATAAAATAACTTCATGCCATTGACTCATGGTATTCATGTGGAATATAATTTTTTAAAGGGGGCGGCTCTCCTGCCAAGCATGTATTTAATGTTCTATTAACCCTAGAAATAAAAATAATGCCATGAAAACAATTTTATTTGATCAAAATAAAATAAAAATAATAAAAAAATAAAACTTTAAAATAAAAATAATAAAAATTAATCCATGGTATGAGAACTTGTGGTATTGACCCATGGTGTTGACGTAATATAATGTATTTAAAGGATGAGATTAAACCAATCTAAATCCATCTTAACTCCACATCCGTGAAGAGCCGAGAGCCTCATATCTCTTAGTGAAAAGAGATTTGATCTCATAGATCTAAAATTAAGATAGATCAAGTGTAATGCATTTGATGAGTGAATAGGCATACAGCTAATTGAAGAAAGTGTTGATTTATTAATTTTCTCTGTTATATATTTGTTTGTTTATGTATTTAATCACTGCTTCAAAATGAAAATCACATGGACTATCGTTCCAACTCTGTCACGTGCCATGGTATCCAGCGGCATTGATTGCAGTGTGATCAACAGAGTCACATGTATTTCGTACTTGTGGATGTATAGCCTGCATCAATATTGCCAGCAGGAGAGCTATGGCCGTTCGGAGAAGAGATTGGTGATGCAGTTGGGAAGCGAGTAATTGGAGGCACATCCTTTCTGTTACATAAAACGCTAAAAGCTTACTGCTAATCTGAGGTAGAGATATCGAACCCCTGCCGCCATGGGTTCCCTGGATCTGGAGAAACTGGAGGCTGAGACGAGCGACTTGGCAGGGTTTGAACAGGAGAAACATCATCGTCATCAATCTATCTTTCAGAAAGTTCCAAGAAACCTGTGCAAACTCAGAATGTCATCGTTTAGCATTGAACTTTTGGAGGTCAGAGGCGACGTGTTTGTAAGGCGTTTCGATCTCCAGATAGAACCTGAGATCGAAATCTCTGAGAACTAAATGCTCCCCCTGCTGGAAGAATTTGGGGTCTTTTCTGAGTTATGCAGTGGCTGCGTCTGCGATTTCATGGAGGACTTGCTAGGAAATTCTTCCAGCAGATGCGATAATTAGTCTTCAAGAGAATTTAGTTCTTAGAGATTTCGATCTTGAAATCGAAACCCATTACAAACACCTGGCCTCTGGCCGCAAAAGTTTCAGAGCTAAACAACGACATTCCGAGTTTGCACAATTTTCTTGGAACTTTGTGAATGAGGAATTGATGACCCTATGTTTGTGGTAATGGGCCTATATCATAGCATAGGTTGTGAGATTCAAGGGTGTGAAAATGGTTGTGAAGATGAATATTGTGTATAGGTTTTTGGTGATCAATTTCTAGGGTATTTCTTGTTCTTTCAAGTTCTAGTGCGTCACCTCTATTAGAGAGCCATAGATTCAAGAGAGAAAAAGAGTGCAATGACCATCGAAATTGTTGTAGAGTTGTGTGGATTTCATTATATTTGATGCCATGTAGGAGTATATCTGTTTGAGATTTAAGTGTTGAGATGTTGTAGTTGTTTTTGGGCCACATTTTCGGTGGTCATAAGCATTGAATCATCATATGTCATGTCATAGCTAAACAATGTTGTTTTAGTTTTACATGGATTAGATGGGATTGTCCAAGGGATAGAGACCCAATTCCAGTCGTAGAGATTGTGATGACATTGGTTTTTTTCACATAATGGAAAGTGAATTTGATGTTTGTTGGAATGTGAAGATGGATTCAAATTTAAGCAATCAAATTAAAAATAGAAATGTTAGAAATTTGCTAAATGAATGACATGGAAGAATGTAACATTACGAAAGAAATGCATTTGTTGAGGCATTTGAGAACCTAGAGACAAATATAAGGGTGAAAGAGACAATGTTCCATCATTGTTGTTTGGAATATACTAGGAGAGGAGGTTTCATCAAATTTCTAGCTTTGTGTATCAGGAGTTCTTCCAATGGAGAAGAGGTTGAAATTGGTAGTGAAGCATCAGATTTGGAAGGGTTTTAGGTACACATTTTGTATTTTGAGGTTGCATTGTATGTTGCATGTTTTATGGCTGTGATTCAAACTCAAATTTTCTAAGTGACAACTTGAGATCTCAGCTTGACCTTTCTGTGGATTTGTAAACGGGGCCTTACATTCTAACAACCAAACATTGGTATCCTTGATTCTATCCCGATCTATTTGTACTTGTGACAAAAATATCTCATCTCTTGCAACCTTTTTTTAACATTAAGGGTACATCTAAGTTGGAAATGAATTTTGGTCTCATTTATTCTTGAGGAAATTGTTAGTGTGACAAGTGTGGTGAAAAGATTGGAGAGAATCAAGGCTTATGCAAATAAAGCGAGGTCATCAAGTTGAACTTGTGATTTAAAAAGCAGTCAATTAGTTCTATTTATTTTGTAGGCATGAAGAATTGACATTAAAAAAAAGACATTTTTTTAGGTTTGAGTATATACAACGTACTTCAAGAAGAAATCTACAGTTTCAATAGTGGTTTTTACAAAGTGAACATTGAAAGAAATTTCAGTCCTGGTGTCAGAACACCTATTTAGTTGTGTAAAGTGTTATTCGAAAATAGGGTTTCCAACATCATTAGATTTTTAGATAGAGTTGATTAACTCAAATCATGAGTAACATTAAAGATTTCTTAAAGGAAGTCACTAAGGGAATTTGTTTCCATTGTTCATTGTCATTAATTAGTAGTTGATCATGGACAAAGAAATTGAAGAAGATAGATGGAGAATGCACAACAGTGATGGGCGAGAAAAGGAGACTTAAAAAATTGTTAAGAGAACTCAAAAAAATCAAGAGAAAGAATGAAAGGGAAGAGGCAACATATTTTGTTGAAAAATATGGAGTGTTTCTAGCTATATCCAAGGAAGCCATATCTGATGAAGACAAGAATTAGAATGCAGATCTATTATAGATCAATGAATACGAAGAGAAAATCAAGGCCCAATAAATATGAAGAGATAGAAGAGCGAGATGAATAACTCAACAAATTAATGCATATTTTTCCCCATTTCACAGGTATGAATTATGACCTTTGAGAAAATAAAATGGAAGAGTTATTTTGTTCAAATCATTTATTGCACTTTGTTCAAAAAGGTTTAATAGATCCCCATGATAAAAGAATGGATGAATTGGCATTATTTCTTATTATTTCAGTAGCAAATGGAAACATTTGTTTAAGTATTTTATATGAATTTGGTCAAGGAAATATCACAAAAGTTTTTCCAGAAACTCTAGAGATGAAGTAGAGTGAAGAGGGAAGAAACACCTTGCAATATATTAATACATCAAAAGGATCTTTTGTGCCTGAAACAAAGCTAGCAAAATAAATTATAGAGAAGGTTATTGAAGGAGATAATGAACGAACAAAACTAAATCCAACAAGGAAAATCACTAAATATTAATATAAAGAATGCAAAGTATTAAAGAATTTAAAGTTAATTATGATGAAAAACACCTTTCAGATGAAATTTGGTTTCAAATGGTGTGGCACAAGAAGGTCATAGATAAATTGCTTAGTGGAAGAGTAACCAAGGATGAACAAGATGAAATGAAGTACAAAGATTGTGATGTAGAAGCAAATGAAGATTTGTTTATAAACCATAATGATTTAGTAGAGGAAGATAGATATAGAGATAGAAATAGAGAAAGGAGTGAAACTCTGAATGGAAAGGAAAATGAAAAAAAAAAAAAACAAATAATGATAATTTTGCATATCTCACAAATATTTACGAGTGTGCAGATTTTGGTAGCAACCAAGAAAAAGCAGAAGAAGAAGAGGAGAACATAGTTGTAATGTCCATTCACAATCAAGATTTTGAATTTGTTTAAGACAATATGGATGAGGTAAAAAATGAAAAATAAATCAATTTTTTTATGTGTTGAAGACCTAATGGAAGTGAACTTGTTGAAGAATGAGTTGAAATAAATTGACATCATCCAATGTGTAGCAAGAAGAGATATCCAATGTTCATGAGATGGAGTAAGAAGAAGAAGAAACAAGTTGAAAGCATCAAAGTTTGGAGCAACAAGTTCAAGAAGTTTCATCAATATATTTTAGCGAAGAAAGTCAAAGGGAAACACTTGAATGCTTTGTCACACTTTGTCAAAAGGAAACACTTGAATGCTTTGTCACACTTTGTAAACCTGGTTGGGACTTAAACCAATGGGCATGCTTTTTT
>APFE031154077.1:23532-36308 GCA_000404065.3 Pinus taeda | reverse complement strand
GTTTGTTTGTCATTAGAGAGTCTTAGACTCCTAGGAAGGTTAGATTTGCCCGCAAGTATAACTCATTCCGCGTGACAGGGCTTTACCTAAAAAGATATTATGCTTAGAGTTTGGTGTGGAGATGCTTGTTAGAATAGATTTCTTTCTAGTTGGTGTGTTTTAGGTTAGAAAGTGTGTCTAGTTTAGAGAGTGTGTTATCATTATTCCTGCTTATCTTGGTTTGACTCTTGATATTGTAGATGTCGATTTCTTCTCAAACATTAATTGGTTTTGCTGATGGTGCTTGTAGTAGTACACAGAATATTTCTTCCCCAGCTTGGGTTATCTATTCACCCTCTAACGAGTTAGTATCTAGGCATGGGGTAAGCCTTGGTCAAACAACAAATAACATTGCAGAGTATAGTGTAGTGATTGAATTATTATCTGAATCCATCTCATTTGGGATTCGGAGTTTGATTGTAAGGTTAGTTTCTGAACTCGTTGTATTACAGCTTAATAGGGTTTATGCCATTAGAAATCTAGTTTTATTAAGATTATTTTTGAGAGTTCGTCTCTTGGAATGTGAATTTGACTACATTGAGTATCAGCATATTCCAAGATATTTAAACACATTTGCAGATGCAGTTTCTTCTCAAATGTTCAATAGACATTTGCAATAATCAAGACAATGAATTTAAAAAGCATTCCATAAACATGTTATACAAGATAGCCAGTAATAGTGATATATCATAGCATAGAATTGTGTCAAATATACATCGTCTTCTATCATAGGTTGAAAAACACCTTATGATTAGCAAAAATGATAACAAAAAAAGATATAAATGTCATATGAAGTCTACAAAGGCGATCATCCTATCTTTGATGATGATCACGATAAGAAAACACTGCTCGGGCCACCCTACAAAGGAACCTCCTAAAACATCCTGGGACCCCAATCACATAGTGACGTAGCCTAAGAGGAATATCATATATGCTAGTCTCTGGAATATCTACTGTCAAGCGCTCTGGATGACTCTCCAATTCGTCCAAGGTCTCTGCTGATTGGTCCTGTGGGGTCGGTGCCACAACAGCAAGGTGTCTTCTCTCATAGGGCAGGAGAGTGGCTAGTCACTGTGGACCCACATCTGCATCTAAAACTTTTTACTATCAGTTTTTGGAAGATTTAAAATAAAATAAAAATTAGTTTAAAATTTAGAAAATGTTGAAAATAATTTTACCTGTATCATCCCATTGCTCTCCTAGTGGAAGAGCCATGTCTGGATCACCACGATAATCCATCCCAGCATATGGAAAGTCCTCTATCATGAAAAGTTGGCTTCGCAACCAACGAAAATACTTAGGCAGGAATCGAACAAACTCAGTCCCCTCCTCGAGATGACGAGCCATGACTGCAACCCAGCGCATAATCCTAGGATCTTGGGGAAGTCCAGCCTCAACAGTAAGTTGCTCTGGAACCAACATAGGTACCCTCTCGAGGCCAAAGCTCACAACTAAGTAACCATATCCAAAGCTCTTTAGTTGTCCATTCTTTGCTCTAGTCGATTGGCCTTTCACATTGGCCAACACAGCATCGCACAAGTTGAAGATGGTGCCTCGGAAGCAGTCTACTGCCATGCACATTCGGGAACTAGTAGCTAGATGCAATGTTGCACTCCCGCACAATCTGGTGATAGTAAATGCAATCACTTTAAGTTCAGGACAAGAGATGGTCTTAACATCTATCCGCTTGTCCGCAGTCTTTACATTGCAAAACTCTAGTCGAAGACTAGCGACAGATTGGCCACCTGGCCTAGACCCGAATAGAGATAATCCTTCGCCTCTCTTGGGAAAACTAGTCAGAAAATAAATGTCCTCTGGCTCGATTTCAAACTGGTGGCTACCAATGATGAAACACTGGTGCTGCGTACTCCACCTATCTACCAGCCATTGTAGAAAGTCTACCTGAGCCCTCATGCCAGGTAAGGTCCAAAATTTCAATAATCTGCATGCTCTTAAAGCCTGTATCAAAGATGGATGGATTAATGTGGCTTGATCCACATCTTCATGTTCTCTTTCCTGCCAAACAAGCATTCTATGTAGCTACATTGCAACAAAGGCCGTTTAGAACTTTGTAATTTCAAAACATTTGGGCAGAAATGCAAATAGATAGGGTTTCAAAACACGTTTCTTGGGGTCCGCACTCGTCGGGTTAGGGATAGTGCGTAGGTTCACACGTGTCCTTAAGGGTAGGAGTGGGACCCTGACTTTTTCTTATGTACGAAAGAGTCAGGGTTCACAAGGTACACATGGTACGCCTGCGCAACCACCGTGAGTGATTTTTAACCAAAAATTTCCTTAAAAAATGAATTTTAAAGCCCTAAAAATGAAAATGAAAAGGATGAAATTCAAGATTAAGATGATGTGGATTACCTGGAGAGGGCGGTTCTCGATTCCAATGATCGGATTTTCTGCAATCTTCACAGGAAGTTTTCTTACCAAAATCTCTTACTTTTTACTCCAAACTCAAACCGTAAAAATGAATTTCCAAAAGTCCCTTTTATAAGATTTTTTAAATAAATCAGTTTTTAATTTGTTTATTTTTTACTTTAAAAATGTCACTTTTGATGCATTTTTATCAATTTTAAATAGATATGAGTAATGTTTGCAATTTTTGTGCAGAATATTGGGTTTTCAGGGAGAATTGATCATTTTTAACAAAAAACATAGGAGTCCTCTTTAAGCTCTTTTTTGACTCGTAAAATATGAAAAGATTGCCGAGTTTTTCTTTTTAGACCAGTTAAAGTGGAATTAAAAGGACAGTCCACTTACAGCTCTTTTCTGACCGTATAAACATGAAAAGATCGCCGGACTTTTGTCATTTCAAGTTCGATATTGGTAATAAAAAGTGTTCTCAATTGCTTTTTTAATTTTTCAGATTGAAGGCACTAATTATGAAAAGTACTCCTTGATCATAATGGTCAAGTGGTTCTCTCAAGTATTATTTTATACTTTTTCGGGCTTGGGAGACACAAATTTATGAAAAAGGACAACCATGGAGTTTTCTTAAGTTTTTCTTCTAACTCCCTAAAATTGAAAAACACTGAGTTTCTCCTATATTGGACTCGTTAAAATTTAACAGTAAAGGACCTGTTCAATTTCAAACGGGAACAGATCACTCCTTCTTAGGGTTCGAATCTTAAACTAAGTTGGACTCATCCGAAGGATGAGCTTATAATCAAGCAAATGTTATCCTCCTCAAGCTTATAAAAAATAAAGAGGTACTTGCTAGAAATCGTGGGGGAAAAGAGAGGAAAATGAACCTGATTGTTATACTTTGACTTTTCTAAAGTAGTTAACCACTCTTGAACATGACACTTTGTGTTCACCTAGGTTGGGAAATCCTTTTCCTAACAGTTAATCAAACCATATTGAAAGTCTTTAGTCGATTTATGGGTATTAGCTTTAGGTCAATTGTCACCAAACCATCTACAGTGTCGTTATGTTCAAGAGGTTAGTTCAAATAAACCATTCATTTGCAAAATATCTGTCATCCATTTTGACCATCCCTGAGTTAGTCCTTGCTAAATACATTTCTTCAAAACTTGATCTACGATTTCATGTTGTGGGCTTGCCTACAACAGATCACTTTCTATCGACTCCAAGTCATTATCTAGAAAGATGATCTAGAAATCATCAATACCTTGGAATCTGCATGCCTCAATGGCAGGTTTCTCGCCTTTGATGATAGGTTGCATCATTGACCTTCGATCAAAGGATTCTGTGACGTGTTGGACATCGACTCATTTATTCACATTTCATGGATTGTACTGAGTACTTTGAGGGCCATTGACATTATTGGTGGTTCCTCTCACACTTGTTAACAGTTTACATCATTGACTGGTAATCAAGTGGTTTCTACCATGTTTGACTTCGACACATTCATTGACATGGATAGAATCGTACTAGTTCAGGAAGGAGAAATGAAGACCCTAGATCTAGTTTCGACCATCTAGGCTGCAAGGAATTTTATTATTCATTATACAGTGGACTGTTCAGAAATAGATAGTTGCGCCCATACTGTGTTTACATATGTCTATACCTGTGATGTATTACAAAATCATTCATGTATCAGAGTAGTTTAGATAGTTTTCTAGTCAGTTTTGATCTGAGTATGGGAATGCCTACCTCAATGATGATATATATATATATATATATGTGTGTGTGTGTGTGTGTGTGTGTTACATTGAATGTTTTTACATATTCTGACCAGGGTATCCACAGGAAGATCCTTGAAATGATAAAGTACTTCACTCTTCATAGATGACAAAACCATCCTCATCTATTACAAACTTCGCACTTTAGGGGGCAATCTGTTGCACAAAAATTGTCACTTTGACTTTTTGCAATCAATATGAGTCTATCACCACTCATACATACCTCCTTTGCAAGTCTTAAACCTCAGCTCTGCATATCAAGCTTTGAAAATGAGAGAAAGTCCTTAAAAATCTCTAAAACTCTAGTTTCGCATTTTCTCTTGGTATTACCTGTGGTACCGCACTCATTGGTCATGTCCCCTGCACACATGACCTCTATGTATCTGCATTTATGGTCGTGAACCCTTGTAAAAGTTAAAAAGGCGCAAGATTATTCCTAAAAGCTCACTTTGAGTCAATTTTGGAAGCTTCTAGAGGGAATCTTGCATTGGCAAGTTCGCTCCTTAAGGGTTCATGCATCCCATTCCTTAAGGAGCTAACCCCTTGATTTGAGGAGCTTATCCTGTTGAAGAAGGACTCTATCCCTTCAATGGTGAACCTGTAACCTCCTTCCCTTGCACTATAAAATGGAGCTTTGGGCTAGTTACTTGGGAGGTTGAAAGCTGAATATTTTTTAGGGTAAATGCTGCTGGAACTTAGTCTTCCTAATTGAGCTTTTGAGATGAAAGATCACATACCTTTTGATATCATTTGGGAGAGAGTGAGGTTTGTCAAAGTAGAGGATATTCCTGCCTGGACCCTGGGAAGAGCTTGTACAACATCAATGCACCAAGTTTGTAAATTTCTTCTTTCTCAAAGTTAATACAATCAAGTTTATTTTTCTCAATAAGTTGTGTTTAATGGTTTATTTTATAGACTCCTTGAACACTATGATGAACATGATTTATTATATTAGCTATGAAGGTGTTCTTTGATGTGTGCTTGTTTGTGTTTGTATGTTATTAAAAAGGAAACTCTTTGAAGTTGTTGGAGCAAGGCTGCCACAAACTAGCGTTGGACTTAAGGTAGGGTCTAAAACACCTCTTAGTTTTTATTAATGAATCGTAATATTTTTAGAGAAAAGTAGATTTGATTGTCCTATTTGTTACTTGATATCAATTGATACTATGGAGATCGGTCTTGTCCGCAAGAACGATTTATTCTCTTAACAACCTCTTCTTCCAATTCATCCTTTAAAGGTGAAATTGGAAACATGCTGGAAGACTTCAAGAGTGAGATGCTACAAACTCTTTCCATGCAAATGGATACCTTACAAATCAAAAGAAAACAAGAGGAAGCAGAGACGACTTTGGCCATTTTTTGTTGTAGATGGACGAGGAGGCATCAAAGGAATGAATGCCCATTGAACTCTATAGAGGTTTGTTTAGTCTATGAAGAAAATCATTCTGTAGAGAAGTGCCCTTCCTTGCTCGGACTTTAAGCTGTATACCAAGGGGCCAAAGGAGTCACTGAATAGATCTATTACATAAACCAAAGGAGGTTGCGTGGACCTAGACCATAGCAGCATGGGACATCTCAGGCATACTACAACCCCAACCAAGTTCCCTCCATACCTTCTTGGGGTCCCCCTACTCATCCTTCCTTGTCCACACCCCCTCCTTGGTCCTTCACATCTCAATATCATGCCCAACCAACCACCCATTCATTTCAATCCTATGCTTAGCTACAACCTGAGTGGAATGCATCTCATCAGGGGTGGAGGCCCCAATACAACTCTCTTCCCTCTCTTCTTCCTCCACCACTTGCCCAACCACAACCATTCCCTTTTGCTCCACCAAGCCAACCCCAAATGCCTGCCCAGCCACATCCAAACTTGAAAAATAGATAGGATCAACAAGTGTATAGTGGGGAACCATCATGCCCAAGTTATGTTGTGGAGATTCAATAAATCAACTTGTGATCTGGGAAAGTTCTCCCACATAGCTAGCCTCCACCAAGGGAGGCTGAGGAAGATAAATAGGAAAGAAAACCTAATGCCAATCCACCCTTTCCTGAGAGACTATCCATGACAATCCAACCTACCCCAGAAGAGACTGAACTCCTGGGAGAATTGAAAAATTTATGTTTCAAGATACCACTTCTCCAAACCATAAAAGATGGGCCTATCTACAATAGGTTGATCAAACAGAAGTACTTTAGGCATCTAGGAAGGCACAAGAGAGATGCCCCAACCATCAATTTCATAGGACAACTATCTGACCTGATGTTGGGGCAGATAATCTGTCCAAAATATCTGGATCCTGGTAACCCAGTAGTGGATGTCCACATCAATGGCACAATGGTCCCACATACCTTGATTGATCTGGGAACTACCATGAATATGATGACGAAGGAAAAAATGCTCAAACGTAACCTCTAGGGCTCCTTGATGAAGACCACGACAGTGCTGCAACTAGCAAACCGCTCCACCATGACCCCTGAGGGGATTATGGAAGATGTGATGGCCTCCATTTATTCTTGGGAGTACCCTATAGATTTCTCAGTTCTCCAGCCAAAGGCAAAGCTCACTGGGTATCCTCTCATCCTGGGGAGATCTTGGTTGGCTATAGTAGATGCCTACATCAGCTGTCGAGCTGGGAACATGACCATCAAGAACGAGCATATGTCTAAGCAGTTGACCCTATATCCTCTTACCTAACCCTTGCTAGAACATGATCTACCTCTTTGGTTGGAGGAGGAGGATGAGAATGAAGTTTATTCTGCACCACTTTGTGCATTGGAAATCGCCATGGGAGGAAAAATGGAAGATGAGGATGATGTCATTGAAAATTTGATTCAGAATCCACCTCCCAGTATATCACCATTAGAAGACATAGTAAGAGAAACCCAAAATAATCCCTCAACTGATCTCTGTGTGGCTAACCCTACTTCTCTATGTGTCAAAAATATAGAGTTTGGCCCAGAAAGAACATTGAAAATCAATCCATCCCTATCTCCTTCCAAGGATAAGGAGCTATGCAGCCTGTTGAGAAAACATCTAGCTTCCTTCACTTAGAGTTATAAGGAAATGAAGGGAGTGCAGCCTTCAGTATGTACTCATCATATATACATTAAGGAAGATTGCAAAATAGTCAAGAAGCCTCAAAGGAGGATGAATCCAACACTTAAAGATATTGTTAAGGAAGAACTGTAGAAATTGCATGATGCAGGATTCATCTATCCCTTCTCTGATAGTGAATGGGTCTCTCCTTTGGTGCCAGTGCCAAAGAAAAATGGTAAGTGGAGAATCTATGTTGACTATCGGGAATTGAAAAAAACGACTAAAAAGGACCACTTTCCTTTACCTTTCATAGATCAAGTGTTAGACAGTCTGACAGGGAAAAAGTTTTTCTCCTCCTAGATGGGTTTAGCGAGTACAATCAGATTCAAATCAGCTTGGAAGACCAAGATAAGACCACTTTCACTTTTCCTTGAGGTACCTTTTCATATCAGGTTCTTCCTTTTGGTTTGTGCAATGCTCTAGCCACTTTCCAAAGAGCGGTATTGAGTATATTTTTTGGACTGGTTCATGATGCAGTAGAAATATACATGGATGATTTTACTCCTTATGGCTCTGACTTTCGGGAAGCTTTATCTAACCTAGGAAAAGTTCTAGATAAGTGTATTGAGATGAACTTGTCCCTTAGTTCATAAAAATGTGAATTCTTGATGATAGAAGGGACTATGCTAGGTCATGAAATATCTCAACAAGGACTGCAGGTGGACCCCAACAAAATTGCTATCATCCAAAGGGTCCCACCTCCTAAAAAGGTGAGAGATATGAGAAGCTTCCTAGGCTTAGCTGGATATTATAAGAGATTCATTAAAGACTTCAGCAAGTTAGCCTCTTCTTTGTTTGGCCTCCTAGGCAAATATGTTGAGTTCATATGGTCGGAAAACTATCAAAAAGCCTTAGATACCTTGAAGAGCAAGCTAGTGATTGCCCCAATTATTAGAGGCCCAAACCGGGCCCTGCCATTTCACATTCATAGCGATGCCTGAACAAAGCGATAGGAGCAACCTTAGGACATGTTGATGAAAAGTTACCTTATGCCATTGAATTTATAAGAAAAAACTTGTAAAATGGAGAGTTAAACTATACAGTGACCGAGAAGGAGCTCCTAGCTGTCGTGCAATCCTTAAACAAATTCAGACATTATATCACAGGATATCAAACTTTTGTGCACATTTATCATGCTGCAATTAGATATTTAATGAACAAATCAAATGTAAATGCTCGCATTATTAGGTGGTTTCTTTTACTACAACAGTTTGATTTGAAATTATTGATAAGCCTGGTAAAGAGAATGTTGTTGCTGACTTTTTGTCTAGAGTGAATTTGCCTACAGGTGAAGAAGGAATGGTGGATGACCAAATGCCATATGAGCACCTATTTTCTATATCAATAATCTTTCCATGGTTTGTTGATATAACAAACTACTTGGTTTTAGCACAGTTCCCACCACACCTGTCCTCAAAAGAGAAGAGTAGGATAGTAAGGAAAGGCGCCCCTTTCACCTAGATTGGAGGCAATCTCTTCAAAATTGGCTCAGATGAGATCTTGAGAATATGTGTTAGGGAGGAGGAAGTCCTTGAAATCCTCCTGACCTATCATGATGGGCCTTGTGGAGGTCATTTTGCAGCAAAAGGAACTACCTTCAAGATATTGCAAGCAGGCTACTACTGGCCCACTCTTCATCAGGATGTGAGGAGATACATGAGCGAGTGTGATTGGTGTCAGAGGATGGGGAAACCCACTCCAAAGGATGAAATTCCCATGCAACCTCCAGTGACCTTTGAGCCATTTAAGAAGTGGGGCATGGACTTTGTGGGGCCTATCAGCCCCCCTTGAAAGCAGAAGCAATACATCATTGTGTGCACCGAATACCTGACAAAGTGTGTAGAGACAAAAGCAATCAAAGCAGTGACAGAGGAAAAAGTAGCTGAGTTTTTGAGAGAAAATATACTCTACAAGTTCCGGTATCTAAGAGAGTTGGTCACAGACTAAGGTAGTCAGTTCACTTCCAGCCTGATTGAAGACCTGCTCACACATCATAAGATCAAGCACAAGACTTCCATCCCTTACCATCCATAAGCCAATGGGAAAGTGGAGGTCACTAACAAATATTTGGAAGGGATCCTAACCAAGGTAGTGAGTAGTAGTAGAAAATATTGGGCGGACATTTTAGTTGAGGCCACTTGGGCCTACAACACAACGTGGAAGGTCACCACTGGGTTCACACCCTATGAATTGGTCTATGGGAAGAAGGCTCTGCTGTCAATAAAGTTTGAATTCAATACCCTAAGGATGGCATCTTAGCTGGACCTAGACCTCAACCATGTACAAAAGGAGAGATTACTTCAGCGCAATGGATTGGATGAATATAGATTGCAAGCCCTTCTCCATACCGAGGTAGTCCAGCTTCAGAGAGAGATATGGCATGACAAAAATATCAAGGAGAAGCAATTCCAAGAGGGAGATTGGGCACTAATCTATGATTCAAGATACAAAGATTTCAGATGAAAGCTGAGGACAAGATGGTTGTGACCCTACGCTATGGAGAAATGAAATGAAAATGGTTTAGTTCTGATCAGAACCAATGATGATGAAGCCATCCCCATGCTTGTCAATGGACATCGGTTGAAAGTCTACAAGAAACCCCTCTCCAAGCAAGATTTTATTGAAGATCTGAATAAAATAGTGATGATAGTGGAGCATGTCTTAGCTTCCACTTCACCCACTCACTAAATAAAACAAAAAATAAAGAGAACTAAGGGCTGAGGTGAAAACCTCCTTGAGGTGATTGAGTCCCATTATTGGGTTGAAAACATCTTTCGAGGAGACCTAGTGATGAAAACGAGAGGGAAAAATAAGATCCTTAGATGAAAACCTCCCTTGGAGGTGCCCAGGGCAAACAATTAAGGTGAAAACCTCTCTGAGGTACCCTAGTTATTTAAAAAAAAAAAAACAAACAAAATGAATTTTTGCAGGTTTGCAGGAGAACTACAGGAAGCAGAAGAAGGTGCCAAGGGAACCCTGACATTACACAAACATCCATCTCACCTTCTCCACACCTTCCTCCATCATATTTAACATCTCTTTCACCCCATTGTACTATTTTTTTCAAAACTGTCTTTTCTACAAGAGGCTTTGTGTTTTCTACAGGAGGCTCCTGTAGGAATTACAGAGAGCCAAAAATGTCTACAGAAGGAAATTTAAGGGACTAGGAGAGCTTTATGAGGAACCTACCATCACTCTTTCCACCTTCAAGCATCCTTGCTATCATTTCCAAGCCCGCATCATACCTCCATGCATCATTTCTTTTCCTGTCACAAAAAAAAAAAAAAAAAAAAAAAAAAAAAAAAACCAGAACAGTTTTCCAATATGAAAAAAACAAAAATAAAAAAAAAGGAAAAAGGCACCAATAACCATACTTGAATCTTACCTATTTTACCACCATCATGCATGACACCTATAGCATTATTCTTGAGCTCCAAGCACAGGGAGAAGTTGAATTTTCAAGGGGAGAAGCAGCTACAAGAGCTCCTGTAGGAATTCTTGTAGCAGCTGATCCCATAGAATTCCAACACCGGCAGCAAAAGAATGCACATCTGAAGGTTGGGAAGGCACATGTAGCTCAGCTCCAGCAAAAGAAGAACTTGCAAATGTACACAACCACACATCAGCTGGAAAAGACAACATTCAAGAAGAAAAATGAAGGCACGCAACAGAGAAAGTCACAACACTTCACAACAAATACACTCGGATCACAGGTAAGTAACTAAATCACTCCTCTATTTGAATTTGTGTAATTAGGAATCATATGAAGACAATGAGATGGTTGAGATTGAATGAGGAAAATGTGGCCAGTAACTTGGCCACCTTAATCTAGTTGACTCCACTCATTCGAGATGTCATCCACACCTGCGCACAGTCAACTCAAGAAAAAGATGCCAAGGACAGGTAGAGGAGGAAAAGTGAACTCCAATGCAATAATTAGAGATGATTACGAGGAGGGGCCATGATGACCAAGTAGGTGGGGACCAATGGTCTGAGTATGGCCAACGTACACCTTGCCATCTCAGCACTCATAACCGAAAATATTCGTAAAGGGTAATGAGCAGTGCTCCTTGCATATTCTCACCACCTTTTCTTCATTTTCTCCTCATAACTCAGCTACAACATCCTTCTTGTGCCCCCACAGCCTCATAACCACCATCCTCCATCAATTTCCTCCCTATCTTTTCTCTCGACATTTTCTATAGGAGCACCTACAAGAAATCTACAGGAGGGATAGCGGGATTCTGCAGGAGGGGTAGTGAGCCATTTTGAAGGGAGAAAACATGGTTTTTGGCACAAAATCCAGTCTGAAGAGGTAGGGTTCATGCATACCCATTATTGAATATCAATATATGAAAGAAGTGGTCTCAATTTGAGGAGGCAATAAGCCTTTAGGAAGACAGAAAATACATAAGAATTTTCTGTTATTAAAAAAAAAATAACACAGTCTCCTCTGTTTTTATTTTTCTCAAAAACTCTCTATCTCCACCTCCATATTTGGTTTTTTTTAAAAAGCATAGGTAGTATGATAGGATGGTTTATGAGAAGGGAGCCCACTAACTCCACTAGGCTCCATGCACATCCCCAAGTAGTGCATATATTCACAAGGGCAAACTAGATGAACTTCTTTGAGAAATTACGAGGGTTTGATGAGGAGATTGCCCAAGAATTTTCTCTCTCTCTAGTCCCTGACAGAAGAACACATGCCATTGTAACCATTAGAGGTCTCTCCATCAAAATAACCATAGAATTAATCAGTAGGGTCACTACCCTTCCTCTTGGGCTGCCTTGGAGTAAAGATGAAAAACCCATTGGCCAGGCTGCCAAGAAGAAATTCTTCCAAACTAATGAAACCCTTGTGGAAGATAGAAATGGAATTAGAAGGACTAGTATACCATATCCCTGGGATGAGGTTAGCTACCAAATAATCAAATAAATTTATTGTGAGGGGAGGCACAACATTGTCTATGGTTATCATTTTATAATCCTCCATGACTCGAGGTATGGCATGGATATTCCAGCACCTCAAAA
Source organism: Pinus taeda (assembly GCA_000404065.3). Lineage (NCBI taxonomy): Eukaryota > Viridiplantae > Streptophyta > Pinopsida > Pinales > Pinaceae > Pinus > Pinus taeda. Next base: position 23,984 of record APFE031154077.1, on the reverse strand, counting down.
GCTCAGTATCCCTTATTTTCTCCTTTAGTCCCTCATTAAGGTATAAGCAGGAAATTCAGGGCAGTTAGCTCACCGAGGCTTAATTGAACTCCTAGTAGAGGAAGCCCTCCATACCTTTACACTCCCTATAGCATGGGAAGTTTTATGAAATATGAAAGGTGAGGATGACATAAAAGCATTAACCTATGATTTCATTCCTACTAGTGGTGAGTGTTAGGGTCCCACCCTAACCCCCTTATTTATGTAGTTGGATCAAGTCATAGTGAAGAGTCAATAAAGCCCATATTAATAATTGTAAGTGGTTAACTTGCAATTAATGACGGGAGCACAATTAGTTGCAAATGGGCCATGGTATTAGATAGATGGTATTAATAAAACCCATGGTATTGCATGTATGAGTCATATATAAAGGATAGAGACTCCCTATGAGGAGCATCATGTCTTATTTTGTC
>APFE031154077.1:0-23512 GCA_000404065.3 Pinus taeda | reverse complement strand
AAACCACGGGATCTGTCATTAAGCACATAAACCTACAGATTTGGGGAGGCATGCATGCAGGAAATACAAGAGGTGGTCATGCTTGTTGGACTCCCTTGTAACCCCTGTGGGTACCCCTTCGAGTAGTAGTGCATTAGACAGAACTGCGTACAGACTGTCTTCCAAGTACCCTCTAGGTATATCGGAAGCCCCCTAGCTACTTTGAAACATCGCCATAGATAAATCGTCGGCCTTCTTGCTGCTACAGTACACCGAGAACAACACTCGAACAGATTACTCGCCCGTATGATAGGGTAGTCGGGTTGTACGGCTAAGGGTACGGTTGATCCTCCTTAGTTAGAGCCCTGAAACATTGGGCCGAGTACTACTGTCAGACCCTTGTGTATATTGCGATCTGTAGCACCTGACACTCCTCGAGACCATAGTTCCCTTTTTCTATCTTGGGATCACGCATAATCTCGGCCAGATCATATCTCGCAAGGGGGTTTGCAGCAGTAGCAGACGTCAGTCTCACAGTTCCGAGTTAGCAGACCAGCTAGTCCGATCTACTAGATCCAGCAGATCCACAGAAGCACTCTGTTCTGCCGATCAGAGCTATCCGATCTGCCATTCAGATATCTCAGATCCACCAGAGCTGAGTAGTTGTGTGGGGTTCCTATACTGGGGTGTGCTTTTAGCAGGACTTTTGGCAGCATTGACATTTTGAGGATTCAGCCACTGCAATATTCCTAAGGAAAGAGTAAAACTCCTAACAGAGCTTTTAGAAAAAAAAAAATGTCTGTCACCCCCGGGGCACTTATTGGTGATCTATTCCATCAGGATCAAGACGACGAGCTGAGCACAGTGGTACCATTCAATTCTTAGTGAAAAAAATTCAAGCGGTCCTAAATTTCAAGAGCATCAGGTCGGTGCATGGTAGCAACTAGAGCTCAAGCTATGGCCAATGAGAGGATGGACAAACTTGAACAAACCTTGCAATCCGTCCAACTTCAGCTTGATAGAATAACTCACCTATTCCCTAAGGGCAAGGAGGAAGCTCGTGAGGAGGCATATATTGGCAATGGACAAAGTGAGGGTGAGTCTAGCCAATCTCCTCACCTCTGGGGCACTCACCAACAATCTCGTCCGCGACCTCCCAAGTTGGATATGCATAAATTTGATGGTTCTCATGCGAAAGCATGGATAGCACAAATGGAGCAGTATTTCCATCTAAATAACATCTTAGATAATGAGACTCAGCTTATGGTGGGGAGCATGTACTTGGACAGTGAAAGGTGGCAATGGTGGGAATGGCATCAACGTTGCAGTGGAACTTTTGTGTCTTGGAACACCTTCAAGAAAGCTCTTACAGATCGCTTTGACCAGGAATTTTCTATTTTGGGCCGTCTTACTAAGCTCCGACAGACGGGCACAATGGATTAATATGTTACAACCTTTGAAGCCTTAGCCTTCCGCAATAGGGGTCTCTCAGACGTGTTCTACACGGAATGTTTTATCAACGGTCTTAAAGAGGCCATAAAAGCCCACGTCCAACTGCACCACCCTCCCACATGGATGGAGGCTTGCAAGGTAGCTCGTAACGTGGAACGTGCATTAGTAGCCCAGTACATTTGCCCAAATTTCACTGCCAAGGTTCGCCCCCCACAGGCTCACAGCACAACTCAAACACTTAAGGTTCAAAAGATGTCACCTGCAGAAATGGCTGAAAGAAGAAAGCAGGGATTATGTTACTACTGTGATGAAAAATACTCCCCAGGTCAGAAATGCAAGGAGCCAAATTTTTTTCAAATTGGTGCCACTGATTACAGCTCATCGAAGGAAGATTCACCACTTGAGGAACTTGAGGCGGTAGAAGAGGACAACTAAAAGGACAATGTCCCTGACGAACCAGTTATTTCACTGCATGCTTTGGCAGGGATTTCTTCACCTCAAACTCTCAAAATTAGAGGTTTTATTAAACATCGTCTAGTAGTAGTCTTGATTGATAGTGGAAGTACACATAATTTCATCCATAAAAAAGTCACGGAAGTAGTGCATTGTTTTGTGCGAGCATTTCCTAACTTCCAAGTCACAATTGTGGATGGGGGCATAATGAAATGTGAAGGCCACTGTGAAAATGTCAAACTTCAAATGGGGGATTATCAATTGAAGACCCACATGTTTGCAATACACATGGGTGGGTGTGACATTGTCCTTGGGACTGAATGGCTTCGCACTCTTGGGCCAATCACAATGGATTTCCAAGAGTTATATATGAGTTTTAAGCAGAACAACTCCACACATACCCTCCGTGGACTCCAGGCGGGAGCTCCCTTTATCATCAGCTCGCATAGGATGGAAAAATTGCTAAAAAAGGGCCATCATGGAGTTATAGCTCAATTTAATGCCATCCAGGAAGTTGAAACCAAGTCTCTGCCAATTCATCCTGATATGCAACAGATTTTAAATAACCATCTGCCGACCATTGACAAGCCTCATGAGCTTCCACCCTCGAGAGGGGAACATGATCATAGCATCACCTTGGTTCCTAGGGCCCAACCCCCAAATGTGCACCCATACAGATATCCATTCACCCAAAAGAATGAAATAGAAAAAATAATCAAGGAACTTTTGGAAGAAGGTGTCATACGTCCCAGAATTAGTCCTTATTCATCACCGGTGGTCATGGTAGTCAAGAAAGATGGGGAATGGTGGATGTGTCCAAACTTCAGGGCCCTCAATAAGTTGATAGTCAAAGATAAAGTACCCATCCTTGTCGTTGATGATTTGCTAGATGAACTCAATGGGGCTCAATTCTTCACTAAGCTGGATCTTCGCTCAGGCTACCACCAAATTCGCATGAAGGAAGTCGACATTCCAAAGACTGCTTTCCGAACTCATGAAGGCCATTATGAGTTCCTGGTCATGCCATTTAGTCTTTCTAATGCCCCATCTACTTTTCAGAACCTTATGAGCCATATTCTCAAACCATATCTCAGGAAATTCGTTCTTATCTTCTTCGATGACATCCTCATCTATAGTTGCACTTGGGCCGCACATCTTCAGCATGTAGATCTACTCTTGCAACTACTCCACAAGCATAAATTATTTGTTAAGATGTCCAAGTGTTCGTTTGGTATGGAAGTAGTTGAGTATTTAGGCCACATTGTGGGGCGTGCAGGTGTCAAGGTGGACCCCAAAAAGATCTAGGCAATGCAGGATCGGCCTCAACCTAAGACCTTGAAGAGTCTGAGAGGATTTTTGGGTCTCACAGGCTATTATCGCAAATTTTTCCGCAATTATGGTTGCATAGCAAAGCCCCTCACTCAACTCCTGAAGAAAAATTCATTCTTCTGGAATGAGGATGCACAACAGGCATTTACAGCTCTCAAAAATGCCATGTGTTCCACTTCAGTCTTAGCACTACCTGATTTCACCAAATCTTTTGTCATTGAATGTAATGCTTCGGGTACAGGTATTGAGGCAGCCTTAATGCAGGAAGGTCGACCTTTGGCCTTCACAAGCCAACAACTAAATGGGAAAAATCTGGGTCAATCTACCTATGAGAAGGAAATGATGGCCATCTTACATGTAGTAGGGACTTGGCGACCATACTTACTGGGGCGACGTTTCCAAATCCGCACAGACCATCACAGTGTTAAATATTTTTTGGAGCAATGCCTATCCTCCCCACAAAAAAATAAATGGTTCGCCAAAATGTTGGGATATGATTATGAGATCATTTACAAAAAAGGGCAAGAAAATAGTGTAGTAGATGCATTATCTCACCAATTTGAGGAGGAAAGTACCCTGCTAGCAATTTCCCTTCCCATTCCAGAATGGATTGAAGAGGCTCGCATGGAATGGTTTTCACATCCCAGGCTCTCCCAACTCATTTCTCAATTGCAGGCAGATCCAAATCCCACCAAGGGCTACTCGTGGCAGAATGAGATTCTTCGCTACAGGGAGAGAGTCGTAATATCACCAACATCCACCCTCAAAAGTCGCATTTTGGCAGAATTGCACTCATCCCCCATTGCAGGACATTCATGCTTTCAGAAGACGTATGCTCGCACCAGAAGATCATTTTTTTGAACAACCATGAAAAAGGACATCCTTACTTTTGTAGCAGAATGTGATGTCTATCAATGCCACAAAGGGGAGACCGTCAAAGAACCAAGCACATTACAACCGTTGCCCATCCTGGCATCAATATGGATGGAGGTTTCTATGGATTTCATTATAGGTCTTCCAAAGTCAGGAAACAAGTTAGTCATCATGGTGGTTGTGGACAAAGTTTCGAAGTATGCTCATTTCTGTGCCCTACCCCACCCGTTTACACTAACTTTGGTTGCTCAATATTTCATGGATCAGATCTTCAAATTGCATGGCATGCACACTTCTATTGTGTTCGATTGTGACCCGATCTTCACCAGTAATTTTTGGCAGGAACTCTTCAGGCTACAAGGCACCCAACTAAAACTCAGCACTTCCTATCATCCACAAGCGGATGGTCAAACTGAAGCTATCAACAAATTTCTAGAAACCTACCCTAGGTGTTTCACTTTAGAAAAGAAACATGTTTGGATACAGTGGTTACCTCTCACTGAATGGTGGTATAACACCAACTATCATGCCACCACCAAAATGACTCCCTATGAAGTAGTATATGGTCAACTCCCTCCTTCCCCTAATTCTTATATCAAGGGATGCTCAAAGGTACAAGCAGTGGATCAACTCCTACAAAACCGTGCAACCATGCTCGCCCATCTTAGAGAGAATCTTCATCAAGCTCCAAACTGCATGAAGCAACAGGTAGACCAACATCGCTCAGTGCACCAATTTCAAGAAGGGGATCAGGTATTTTTGAGGCTACAACCATATAAGAAAACATCACTCAAAGACAAGGGTTGTCAGAAACTATCTCCAAAATTATTGCAGACCATATCAAGTACTTCAACACATTGGAGAAGTAGCCTACAAGCTGGATTTGCCGCCTACTACAAAAGTCCATCCAGTTTTCCATGTCTCATTCCTCAAGAAAGTGATTGGGAACAATTGCAGAATTCAAACCAGTCTACCTAAATTGGATGAGGAAGGGTCAATCTGGCTCCAACCTGAATAGGTCCTCGACACACGACAAAGGCCCCTGCGTGGCCGCGTGATTAGGGAAGTCCTTGTCAAGTGGAAAGACACCTCTCCGGAAGATGCAACTTGGGAACCAACCACTATTCTTCAGCAGTTTCCGCAGCTTCAGCCTTGAGGAGAAGGCTATTCTTAAGGGGGAGGGCATGTTAGGGTCCCGCCCTAACCCCCTTATTTATGTAGTGGGATCAAGTCATAGTAAAGAGTCAATAAAGCCCATATTAATAATTGTAAGTGGTTAACCCGCAATTAATGACGGGACCATAGTTAGTTGCAAATGGGCCATGGTATTAGATAGATGGTATTAATAAAACCCATGGTATTGCATGTATGAGTCATATATAAAGGATAGAGACTCCCTGCAAAGAGCATCGTGTCTTATTTTGTCTTCGAGCTCTGCTCTATTGCAGGTTACCCCCTCAAAGAGGCAAGTGAACATTGCTTTCTGAATAATAAAATATTTGCTCTTTTTACTCGCTATTCTATGTTCTAGGTATATTGCTTCGCATATTTGGTATTTTGGTATCATCTTGCAGGTTAAAAAGCATCACAGTGAGGAAGAAGAACAATAAGGAGGAGAAGATGGAGCTAGTGGTGACATAGAAGAGCAAGAAAGGAAGGAGGAAGGAAAAGAAACAGAGGAGGGAAAACTTGAAGAGATAGAAGAAGGAGGAAAAGAAGCAGAGAAGGCAGAGCGAGGGGAAGAGTCCCCTGAGACTTTGGAAAGAGAGGTAGCAGCTGCCCTCACTGCCCTCAATACACTAGTCAAGCCAAAGTAGAAGAGGAAAAGATAGACCTCCATGTATTTCAAGGCAAGGAAGAGCACAAGGATTAAAATAGGCAAACCACAACCTCTTCAAAATTTCCCATTACCATTAAAGATTCACCATCTGCCAAGGGGAAAAAATCTCCTTCCAAGACAACCATCACATATGAAAGGGGGACTCCAAGATCTTCTACATGGAAGCAAAAGGTAGTACTACAGGACCCAAAGCGAGACCTACAGGAGGCTGAGACAATCCTACAAGAGAAACTATATAAACTACAAGAGACCCAAAAGCTTGGGGAAAGGATAGAAGGATAGGCAGAGGTGATGGAAGAAACAAAATAGCTACAAGAACTAGACCCCCAACCTAGTCTTGCCTCCTATTACAATATACTTGAGGGAGGCAGAATAATCCCACGGAAATTTTCAATTCCACTGTTTTTCGAATTGGAGAAAGAAAAAGTGAGAACACACAAGTGGATGTAGATAGCCAAATCCAAATGGGTTTAGGATGTTGGCCATATGGAAAAAAAACTTAGGGAAATGGGTAGAGAATTGAGTGCCCTCAGAGACCGAGAAGCCATCGCAAGGAGCCACCTTGAAAATGAAAATGAAATCCTAAGGAGGAACCTATAAGAGAAAGAGACTCAGTTGGCATACATGGTCAGCTTATCCATGGACACATTACAATGAAAAACACCAGCCAAACCTTATGGTGTCTATTTGAAGGACCAATGGCTTCAATTCGAAATAAAGACTTTGGCACAAAGAGGCACAATGCCTTTCCAAGACTACAGGCACTTCATGGACCTGTGTGACCAAAGAACCTTAGAGGATAGCAAGAATATGGCAGAGTTCTACTTACACAACATGGCCCTCACATACATGAATCTGTGGGACCCCAATGCCAAACTAGGGGACCTATAGTTAATGGTCATGGCCTCATGGATGAACGATGAAGAATTAAGGGAAACACAAATGAAAAGATTGATGATAAAAGAGTAGAATGAGCCATTAATGATAATATTTGAACCATCAGATCCTATGGTACTCATCAGCACACACAACCTACATGCCAATGACCCTCATATTACCCCTAGATATCTAGCCAATGAAGCACAAGCAATTACACACTTTGAAGATATGCAAAGGCTACTTGGGGATGACTGTGTGCATGCATGCATGACAAGATGGAACACCTTACCTCACAGTTTGCAAATCAAAGAATACCATTCCCCAATGAGACTGAGGGAGGCATTGAAAAGAGTGCCCATGTACAAGCACTCCATGCAAAGGCTGAAGGTCAACTGGATTGGCCTCAAACTGAGTCCCCCTCTCCTCTTAGGTATGCTAGAAGGTAGAAGAGAAGAAGAAGAGGAGGAGCAGTGGAAGGACATAGAAAGAAAGGAAGATTTTTATGGCCAACATGAGTAGACCACATCAGAAGCTTGGGATTCTAGGGAGGCCACCAGGGCCATAAAAGATGAGGAGATTGACTAAGTTGCTCAAAGGATGACCAACACCTTCAGTAGGAGGTGATGATGAGCCTCATAGATGGGTAATTATATGGACTCATTTTACCTCCTAACCTAGTCAAAGCAACTATTCTCTTAGCTTATTGTATGATTTTCTGCTTATCGAGTGAGTTGAGTTAGTTATGATGCCATGTGATCTAACATGTATTGAATGAAGATTATTGATGGAATTCGAGGTCAAAGTCAAGGATCCAGTGGTAAAATTATAGCAATAACTTGAAGTAGATAGAGGAGATGACTTATAGGAGGGAATCCCCTCATTTATTAGTCCTCACTTCGAATTTCCCTTCACTTAGCTTGGAGTAAAAGCAACAAAATCTTGCACTAGAAGGCACTAGAGAAAGTGGAGGATCACTGATAGTTATCTCGAGTTTTGGAAGCCAAGCCTCCCTGATTTTAAGGAAGATATTGGTAGCTTCAGATGTATAAGTAGAGAGGCCTAGGGCCTCACTAGGGTCAGATTTTTGCTTACGTAAACTCTGCTCAAATTTAAATGTTATTGCTTGTGTGACAGTTTTATGTAATCTTGTTATTTTTTGATAATAAATATGGAATCCTTTTTAAGCTAGCACTGAGTTACCTCAGATGGCTAAAGCTCTTAGGTTAGAGTCCAATCCAAGAAGCCAAGCTTCTCTTCAACTGTATTTGTAGGCTTTACTTCAGTTCTAGATTAGTTTGTTGTTAGACATATTTCTTTTATGGTTAAGAATAGGTTTCTTTTGATCATTTAGTAGTTTTCTTCCATTTGTGATTTCTGTAGTAGGTTAAGTAGCTATCACAAAATATTCAAAACGCTAGTAATAGTGCCTTAGCCTCTCTTCCTCCCTCTGGGACCATGATTTGAGGCAAAGACTTTCTTGCTGCCCCAAAAACACAAATTTTCCTCATTCATAGGACTTATAGTGTTTGCATCTCTTTAGTAGGTTAATAGTCTAGTTTTGTTTTGCTTAAGATCTCCTTCATCATGTTCATTTACTGATTTTCAATAGTCCTCTTTCATGCTTTCCTTTCCTAAAACATTTCTTAGCATTTCCTTTCATAGATCATAGTTTAGATCATTTTAATGCAAAACTCTGTTTTTCTAGATGCATTCATTTCATTGTTTGCTTGATCTTCTTGGTTAACTGTCAGTTAATTTGTAGAAAATCTATTCCAGCAGTAGGCCGGATTGTTAGAAATCATGCCCTCCATCTGACCCATGCCCTATAGGTCTCCCAAACCTCACCTCAATGCTGCCCTAGAGTCTTGCACTTTTCATATAACTTCTTCCTCTCTCCTTGAGCAAACCTAATCATCTTTCTCTCCCATGGTGGTTCATGGTAGACCATAGGTGCCCTAACACCTCCTTCCAACCTTCATCCACATTTTCCACCCACACTCACACCCTCAAAATAGTGAAAATTGCTCTCGGATTCCTCTTGTAGGCCTCTTGTAGTTTCCCTGTTTTCCTCCTATAGATTCCTTGTGTCCTCCTGTAGTTTTTTCTGTAGGCTTTCTTTTGAAGGCTGAGTGTGGGAAAAGCCTCTAGAAGACCACCTAAGACCTACTAGGACCCATCCAGACCATCTTCCATCCTCACAAGCTCCAAAACCACCCTTTAACGCCACCTGTTCACTACCACACTCACACACAATAAATTAGATGCATGTCAAATTCACATAAAAACACATAAAAATCCAAAAATATGTTTTTTTTCTTATTTAATTCCAGAAATAGCATGGCTAGATGTTTCTTTCTTTCTTCAATAGGTAATGGCATTACTTTCATGGTTTTCATAGTGTTTTTGGCAAAAGTAGAATTAGCTTGTTAATTAGGGTTTACTGGGTCTTGATTTACATTCCAACCTTTTTCCTTTCTGAAATTAGCATAGATTTTTCAGATTAATCTTTCTTTCTTTCATCATACATAGAGCTTCTTCTGATATCTATAGAATTTGGCTTGAGCTCCTAGTGATCTTGCACCGGCTGACCAAGTGACAACCTGCAGTAAGAACTAGTACTTGTGCATACAACACCAATGCTTCCAAGTTTGTTACGAACTACCGGGTTGATAAAAGTAAAGTTGGCAGCCCAGAAGTTGTAGCATTCTTGCTTCAATATTGGTGCTCACCAATTCTTATCATGTAGGTAAGAACAAATACATGATGAAAGTTAAGTGATTTCATTGTCATGAGCTCGGCCATTTTACTACAAATTGTTGACTGAAGAAGTCCAAGAAGAAGTACTCAGGAGGAGTGATGGCTAAGGTGTTTGCCTCTCAATTCAAATTGGACTTTTCCCTCAATGCATGCATGGTGTCATCAATTATGGGAAGTGTAAGGTGCTTAAAGAGTGGAGCTTCATTCCACATGAATGGCGACAAAGCATTATCCATTGACCTGGAGGAGAAAGATCTTTAGAAGCATATCGATGTGGGTGATGATGGGAAGTATAGTCTTACTGAATTGGGCATGATTACCTTTCAAGGGGAGCAAGGGGCTCCACTCACCTTGAATAATGTTATGTATGTGCATGGGCTAAAGAAGAACTCAGTATCTATTGCCATGCTTGAGGATAGAGGCCATGATGTGATCTTCATGAAAGGAAAGGCATTCCTTCGACCATAGCCATGGGACAAGTAAAGAAGATAGGAACTTGGGTGAAGAATATCTATAAGTTGGAGGTCGAGGAGTGTGCTACTTTGAGTACAAAAATAGAAAGGGTGCAGAGCCAAGGCATTGGTGAGTTGTGGCATAGGCAATTAGGCCACTTGCATATGGGGCTTTGAAGATATTGCAGCAGATTTCTACGGTCCTCCCAAAGGTACGCCTGAGCAAGTTGATACATGCAAGGGGTGTGCTTAGGGAAAATACACCAAGTATTCCTTTCATGACAGAGATAATCAAGTAGAGTCTATTATAGACAAAGTCCATTCAAATGTGTGTGAACGATTCTTGACAACATCCATGACCTAACACATATATTATGTTATATTTGTTGATGTCTATTCTCGTAAATATTGGATATTTTTCATGCAGAAAAAGGATCAAAATTTCACAAAGTTTTTCGATGTTAAAGCATTGGTGGAGAAGGAGTCTGGAAAGAAGGTTAAATATCTATGGAGTGATAATGGTGGTGAGTATGTCTCAAACGAGTTTAAGAACTTATGTTTAGTGGAAGGGTTTAAACAAGAGTAGACGACACTTCGTAACCCTCAACATAATGGGGTGGCCGAGAGGAACAATAGAAGCATACTAGGGGCAGTGAGGACGATGTTGCATGGTCATGGCCTACCACTTCACTTGTGGGATGAGGCATGCAAAACAATGGTTTATATTTAGAATTGTAGCCCACATTAGATACTTGAGATGGAGACACTAGAGGAGGCGTGTTCCAATAAGAGGCCATATGTTGGCCACTTTAGGATTTTTGGGTCACCGATATATTACCATGTGACCAAATATGAACAGAAACATTTTGAGCCTACATCAGAGTTGGGGATATTTTTGGGGTACACTAATACACCTCACAACTATCGGGTGAAATTTCGAACCATCGGGATAATAATGGCTCGTAGGGATGCCAGATTTAATGAGGATAAGGCCACACAATTTTCCTTTGAGAGGGAGCATGAGATACATGTAGATGAGGATCTTTTAGCTCCTAAGTTTGATGAGCCATAGATTGATGTGGATTATATACATGCAGAAGATCCAGGAGTGGAGATATCCACTCAGGAAGAGTCTTCGAGAGAGGGAAGAAAGTGCACCAGACAGGTTGGTTGATTGTTGGATGATGCACAAGATAATGTGGGAGAACCCACTTCTCAACACAGGAAGAGGAGGTCACCTGAGAGATACAGTGGATACATGGATCGTATGGGCAAACGTGTTGTGACAGAGCCATCTTACGTTAAGGAAGAAAGGCAATAGCCGGTTTGGGTTGATGTCATGGTGGAAGAGTATGACTCCATACTTCGTAACACTATTTGTGATGTGGTCCCAAGACTGGAGGACAAGTCAGTGGTGAGCTCCCAATGGCCTTACAAGGTAAAGCAACCTACAGATGGTAGTGTGGAGAAGCATAAGATAAATTTATGGTCCATGACTTTTCACAGGTAGAGGGGATAGACTATGATGAGACATTTTCTCCTATTGCAAGGTACTTGTTAATCAGATCTATATTGGAAATATCAACAAAATATGGATGTGAAGACAACTTTCCTTAATGACATGATTGAGGAAGAGGTGTACATAGAGAAACCTAAAGGCTTTGAGACCTTTCAACGTGAGTCACATGTGTGCCGACTCAGGAGAGCATTACATGGGTTAAAGCAAGCATCCCATGCTTGGTACCTCATGATAGATAGCTACTTCATGGGGTTGTGCTTCATAAAGAGTGAAGCAGGTGTGAACCTGTACCACATAGTGGTGGAAGGTAAATTGTTGATCATTGTACTTTATGTTGATGATCTCACACTAACAGGTGATGATCAATTGATCAAATCTTGCGAGGACCTTGCAAGGGAGTTTGAGATAAAGGACATGGGGCTCATGCATTACTTCTTGGCATGGAGGTATGGCAGAGAGATGGGGATATGTTTGTGTCTCATGGCAAGTGTGCGAACGAGATACTTAGAAGATTCCACATGGAGATCAAAAAACCCATGCATACTCTCTAGCAGGTAACTAGAGGAAAGAGGATGCTACTTTAAGGGAAGGAGTGGAAGATACTATTTATAGGCAACTTATGGGTTCACTCATGTACTTGGTGAACACACGACTGATTATGTGCTATGCAGTTAACCATCTTAGTCAAGCGATGGTTAGGCCTACCAAGCTATATTGGAAGGCGGAAAAGCATATGTTGAGATACCATAGGGGCACTTCTCGGTATGGATTATGGTACAAATGAATAGAGGGAGTGAAGATTCAAGGGTTCACTTATGCATATTGGGAACGTAGCCCATCTGACAGTAAGAGCACATAAGGGGGGATCTTCAGTATTGGATCAGCGACAATTTCTTCGTATAGCAAGAAAGAGAGATCGATTGCACTCAGTTCGACAGAGGCAACATACATGGCTGCGAGTTAGGGAACATGTGAGGCCATTTGGATGAGCAAGATCCTAGATGGTTTGCTTGGTTAGCGGATGGATCCAACTACTATTTACTACGATCATTAGAGTTGCATCAAACTCTTTGAAAATCCATTTCTTCATGATCATTCCAAGCATATTGATATCTGATATCATCATCTCTGAGATTATGTATTGAGGCATATTATGTTGTTAGAGTACATTCCCACGGACGAGCAAGATGATAAAATTTTAACAAAGGAATTATTAAGATGTAAATTCGAGTTTCATAGAGACAGGATTGGGGTAGTTGATAATCCCTTTCTTGTTGATAGGGAGTGTTGAGAAATGGCAACAAGAAATTCCAGTTTAATTTTTCCTTGAATTAAATTGAGAATTAAAATCAAATTCTATTCTCATAGCAACTTGTAAATAATTAATTAAGTTTAAATAACTTAATTATTTTAGGAATTTTGAGCTGGAAGCCTTTCTGTAGTCATGTATATGTTATCCCTAAGTTTTAGGGGTCCAATATGAGCTTAAAATTACTTGTAAATTGTAGGAATTTATAGGGTAAGTTCCTCAGACAAAACACCAAAGGACACCACTCAAAAACAAATCACAAATCAATAGACCAGTATACTTGATGTGGTTAAAACCATCAAACAGGGAAACAGTCCATGGCTTGAGCCAATGCGGCTACTTTATGCAATTTATTAATAAAAGAAAGAAAATTTACATAAGCTTGTCTCATGAACGGTCGCCCTACAAATGACCCTCCATGCTCTTTAAATAGAGATCATGGACCAATCGAGTGTTAAGCCATAGTCAAGTGTCAGTAATAACAAGGAGAGAATGAACCATTGAATCACTTCATGTATAGAACATATCGTGACCGTCAGATTGTAAGTTACAAATGTAGATAGGAAAGAAACACAATTTAGCTAACTCTACACTAGACCAAGATATACTTAACTATTTCCTAAGAACAACATGGGATAGGATTGAAGGATGTACAAGTATGACACAATAGGAGAAGAAAGGAGGAATTAGATCCTATCCCCCCCAAGTGACAACTTCCTGAACTCCAACCATAAATCAAATTTTAGTAAACTTTGCCTCTGTGAGAGAATTTGTAAAGATGTCTGCAACTTGATCATTGGTTGAACAATATTACACTTCAAGAATATAGTCATGAATGAGCTTTCTGATGAAGTGCATGTGTAGCTCACTGTGTTTGATGCGTTGATGTTGGACTGGATCTTTGCACAGTTGAATGGCACTTTGATTATCACACCAAAGTGTAGTCGCATGCTGCTGCTGAAAACCAAACTCTGACAGGATCTGACGAAGCTACAGGGCTTCCTTACTAGCTTCTACGACACCACAATACTCTACTACTATTGAAGAAAGAGAAATGGAACTTTGTTTCTTGCAAGCCCATGTAATAGGTCTTGAACCAAGAGTGAACACATAACCTGCAGTAGACATCTGATCATCAGGGTCACAAGCCCAATTGGAATCAGTGAAACCAACCAATAGAGGAGACGCTTCTACATTGTAATGAGTCCCAAACTAAACTGTACCTCGAACATAAAAAAATATTCTTTTAGCTGATTTCCAATCACTTTCATGTGGGTTTTGCATAAATCGAGAAATAAGGACAACAAGAAAGGAAATGTGAGGACGAGTATGGATCAAATACAAAAGTTTTCCTACAAGTTGAAAATATAAGGTAGCATCAACTTTAGGGGAAGTACAAGTGACTAAAAGTTTGGGTCCAAAATGAAAGGTAGAAGGGGATGGCTTACAGTCTTCCATGTGAAAATGGCGTAGAATATCATAGGCATGCTTGGACTAGGAAAGGGAAATACCTTCCTTGGATTGCAAGACTTGAAGACTAAGAAAATAATGTAAGTGCCCTATGTCTATCATTTCAAACTTCTTTTTAAGGTTTGACTTCACAGGGTTTATAAGGTTGGGATCACTACTAGTAAGGATAAGATCATCGACATAAATAACAAGAATGATAAGAGGCTTGCCCACTTTCTTGGTTTAGACAGTATTGTCAGAATGACACCTAGAAAAGCTAGTTTCTAAAAGAAATCTATCCATTTTGGCATACCAAGCCCGAGGGACTTGCTTGAGACCATAAAGGGATTTCTTAAGCCGACATACAAGGCTGGAGTCTATTTGTATAAATCTAGTAGGTTGTTCCATATATATTTCTTCATGCAAGGCCCCATGCAAGAAGATAGATTTAGCATCCATCTAATAGACTTCCCATTTGAAAGAGGCAGCAAGGGAAAGAATAAGGTGGATAGATTTCATTTTGACAATAGGGGAGAAGGTTTTGGTATAGTCAATTCCTTCAACTTGTGAAAAACCCTTAGCAACAAGACGAGCTTTATGTTTATCAACTTTTCCATCTGGTCCATACCTAGTTCTATAAACCCATTTGCATCTAACAAGTTTTCATCGCTTTGGAAGAGGAATAAGATCCCATGTATCATTTGCCAATAATGAATAATATTCTTCACTAATATTTGTGTCCCAATCTAGATGGCCTGAAGCTTCTGCAAAGGTGTCAGGATAATAAATCGCTGAAGCTTGAGCTAGTAAAGAAGATGTTGGCATTATGACATAGGTGTTGTCCTTGATGGCAACTCTCTTAGATGATAGATCACAATACAACACAATGACTTGATGTGGTTGTTGCCATCAAGTCCAAAGGGGGATATTGTTAGCGTTATGATGAAGGTGTTGTCCTTGATGGAAACTCTCTCAGATGAAAGATCACAATAGAACAGGTTAACAACTCAGAGTTACCGATCAGACTTCATAGAATGAAGAGAGGTATATGTAAGTTCACCATTGGCCAAGTTGTGTATACATGCGGGTTCACTGTATACAAGTCGTGTATACGTACACACGCAGTTTCACAAATGGAAAAGCACGTATACCTTCGAAAACTAAGTTTTTGGTCTGAGGTATCTGGTCCATGGTATTGGTCCAAGGTATTAGGTCCGCGGTATTGACCCTAGGTATTTGATCCAAGGTATTGGTCCTAAGTGGTTTTGGTCCATGGTATTGAGAAAGGCCTATAACTATAAAAGGATGAGAAGATCATTAGCCCAAGGTACTCAAGTATTGAATATTTGATGAAGAGTGAGATCTAGTATGCAGGTTATTGGGTTGTGGTGTATTGCTGGATCTGAACCAAGGAGGAACGTTAGCTGTTGATGGAGGATAAGATCTAATGATGGATCGAGATCTTAAGGTGTAAACTAAACTATCATTATGTGTTTTTGCTCATGAATATTCTAAATCTGAATACTAATGCATATATTATTATGTAAATGATATGATCTAGGTATAACTGAAGTCTGGTATAGCTGCAGAATTATGAATTAATATTTGCAGATGTATACGCTGGTTGGCTTTGAGGAAAGCGCACATACATGTAGTTTCGAAACAAGAAAGTAGCGTATACCTTATAATCTATGTTTTAGTTGTTGTTGTTTGTTGTTGTAGTATTCTGGGTTCTAGCTTGGGTTTTAGTTACTATATTCTAGTGACAACATTCAGAATGATCAGATTGGAGTGATTGATTGATTCAATTATGGTTGGCTCAAAAGGAGATTGGTTGATCTAGATAGATTTGATGATTGAATGATGTTGTTTATGGATCCAGTCTAAAAATTTATGAAACATGGTCCCTGGAAGAAAATAGAATGTTGTAGCCTTTTGTAGGCTAGCACCTTCATACTAGTAAACATATCAACTAGTACAAGAGCTAGGGGGTTGTAGCTCCTTTCTAGTAGAAGCTGGAAAATGAGAGAAGGTTGTAGCCTTCTATAGGTAGAAGCCTGCATACTGGTATAAGACTGCACCAGTACAAGATGTAAACAAAATTCTCTTATTATTTAAAGAAGACAGAGATGATTGCAGCAGGTGGTTTTCACCCACATTGGGTTTCCACCTTATATATTGGTGTTCATGTGTGATTCTTATGTGTGATTATCTGTTCTATTTTTACTGCACCTAGTTACTGTTTATATGGTTCTGATGCATTGATTAAATATCAATATATGATTAATTAATTGAATCATTAGTTTGCTGGATATATACTAGTTGCACTAAACACAATTGCATGTACATGCGAGTTCCCTTAACTAAAGTAGCGTATATGAATCTGATTATGGAAATGAAAAATTATTAGTTTGATAATACTGATTCACCCCCCTATAATTATTATTTCCAAGAATTGGTGTCAGAGCAGGTCCTTCAGAAGGAGCTTGATCGCTTGAAGGAAGATCCATCATCCTGAGTAATAAAGAAAGTGGGGGATCCATTAGACTGCCAATCTTTGATGGGAGCAACTTTGATTATTGGAAGGTAAGAACCATTACCTATCTTCAATCTCTTGGAATAGATGTCTAGGAAATCATGGAAGGAGGATATACATTTCCATCAGCAATCCCTACAGTTGTAGCAGGTAAAAAGAAATATGAAACTAATGCCAAGGTTGTTAATACATTATTGGGAAGTCTGCCATAATCATAGTTTGTCAAAGTTATGTAGCTCAAATCAGCGAAAATAATATGGAACAAAATTGTTCTAAGCTATGAAGGAGACTCTAAGGTAAAGTGTGCTAAATTGCAAACTCTCAGAATTCAATATGAAACTCCCAAGATGCACAATGATGAAAGTGTAGCTAGTTACTTCTTATGTACAGATGATATTGTTAATTGCATGAAAAATCTGGGTGAAGAGATAAATGAAATTAGCTTAGTTGAAAAAGTTTTAAGATCCTTATCTACTAAATTTGAATCAAAAGTATCTACCATAGAAGAAAAGCAGGATCTATAGACTATTATTGTGACACAACTTCACAGAATATTAACTTCCTTTGAGATAATAAAAGGAGGTCCATTAGGTGTCAGAGAAGCCGCATTTAAATATTCAACAAAAGAAAAAGAAGAACTCAATGAATTAGAACATATTTAAGAAGAAGAAGAGGAATTAATCTTTGTCAAGAATCTTCAATGGGGTTCCAATAGATTCAGAGGTAAACTACCTTTCAAATGTTTTGCTTGTGGTAGAGCCGATCATTATGATGTCAAATGTCCTCATAAAGATAAATATGATAAATGGAAGGAAACTGCAAAATGGAATAGAAAACAAAGTAAAAAGAGCTACTATACTCATGAAGATAGCGATGGTTTATCAAATAGTGATGAAGATGAAAATAGTAATGACTATAGACTTCTGATGGCTTTTGAAGGTGATGATTTTTTGGATGCTTTAGATGAAGATGACCTTTATGAAGAAATCTCTAAACTCAAAATCTGTTTAGAAGAAAGAATATGATTATAGAAACCTTGACATACCAACTTGCTCAAAGAGAAAAACACAATGAAAAGCTAGAATGTGAAATTGTGAGTCTAAGAAAGGTTCTTGAGAAAACAAAATCTCTCAATCTCATATTTACTAAAGGATTAGAAACCGTAAATGAAATTATTAGAGTGCAACACTCTCCTCTGATAAAGATAGGTCTTGGATATACTGAAGAAACATCTCAATCACAGAAACCATCAACCTCCACTAAAAGCTATCTTGATCCAACAAAGAGTAGTGAACAATTCAACAATTGTTAGCAAAGGCATAAAGTAGATCACCAAGTGAATCAGGCTCAATTTACTTCAAGGATGAATAGAAGCCACAATCAACCTCAGTTAAATCATACTCAATCTGCTTCAAAGAATGTCAATAGAAACTACAATCAACAAGTCAATAGGAGAAACTTCAACTACAATCAAAAAGTCAGTAGATTTGATAGCCACAGGAGCTTCTTTAATGGTCTCATGTCATAATTTTGGACACAAAGCTGCTCAATGTGTTTCTTACAAAACTATCATGACTAGGGAAGCACAAAATCAGACGAATGTGACAGGGATCAAGAAAATTTCTTATAATAACTTTTCTCTTCTTGAAAATGAAGTAGAATGCTCAATCTGTAACAACTTTAGGCATGAAGAATCTGAATGCAGGAGTAAAATTTAGCAAATAGCTGAAAAGGAGAAAACTCCATTAAATCCAAAAATATGGAGAAAGAAAGAACCATAAATAGAAAGATGTGGTATAGCCTTGTATGTAGAAGGACAAGAAAACCAATGCTACATTGATAGTGGATGCTCAAAACACATGATAGGTGACAGAGAAAAACTACACTCATATAATTCCTTAGAAAAGGAAAAGAGTGTCCTATTTGGAAATGATCCTCCTACTGTCATAAAATGTAAAGGCTCTGTTTTCTTGAAAGAAAAAGTTAAAGCTGGGAATGTTATGTATGTTGATGGCTTAAAGCATAATCTGTTGAGTGTGATTCAATTGTGTGATCAAGGAAATGAAGTAGTGTTTCGATCAAATGGATGTGTTTTTTGTGGGATTGATACAGGAGAAACCATGATCAAAGGGACAAGAACTCCAAACAACCTATACATACTCAAGGGAGGACAACAACAGTGCTATCTAAGAAAAAATGATGAAAACTGACTATGGTGCAGAAGATTTGGACATCTAAGCTTTTCTCAAATAAGAAAAGCATGTAGATTCCAGGTTGTTCGTGATCTTCCAAATATCGAAATTCCTGAAAATACTATATGCAAATCATGTCAATTCGGTAAGAAAAATAGATCTCAATTCGTCGAAAAGGAAGGGTCAGCTAGTAAGCCTCTTGAACTTGTTCATACCAATTTATGTGGTCCATCAAGAAAAAAGTCACCTCGTGGAGAAGAATACTTTATATTAGTCATTGATGATTTTTCCAGAATGTGTTGGATAGGTCTTCTAAAGCATAAAGATGAAGAATTTGAAAAGTTCAAAGCCTTCAAAGCTTTGGTTGAAAATGAATTATATTGCAAAATCAAATGCCTCATATCTAATCAAGGAGGGGAATTTGCCACAGACGAATTCTTTGACTTCTGTGAACAACACGGAATAAAAAGGTAGTTCTCCATTGCAAGGACTCCTCAACAAAATGGAGTGGTAGAAAGTATGAACAGAACTGTTCAACAAATGGCACGTGCTATGCTATATGAATCTAGAACTCCTGGAACATTCTAGGGTGAAGCTGCATTTGTTGTCGTCACTATTCTCAGCCAAGCAAATGTTCAGGTAAACAACACTCAAACTCCACATGAAATTTGGTATGGTAAGACTCCTACTGTAAAATACTTCAAAGTTTTTTGAAGAAAATGTTACATCAAAAGGACTGATGAAAAACTTGGTAAGTTTGAACCCAGAGTAGATGAAGGTATTCTACTTGGCTACTCTTCACGAAGTAAAGGATATAAATGTTACAATAAAATACTTGGGAAAATTATTGAAAGTATTGATGTTGCAGTTGATGAAGCATGCAAAAATCCAAAACAGATAAAAACTAAATATTATGAAGAAGATGAGATCATTTTCCTACATCAAATCACACTTATTCTGAAGAAGAAATCAATGAAGCACCTGAAGAAGAGATAATGATAGAAGAAAAGACTCCATCCAGGTATATTTAGAAAAATCATCCAGAAGCTCAAATTTTAGGAGATAAAGGAGCAGGCGTGCAGACTAGAAGAACCATTGCCGAAGCTTTAAGGTATCTAGCATTACTATCTTCCACTGAACCTCAAAATGTAAATGAAGCATGCAGAGATGAATGTTGGGTCAAGGCCATGAATGAAGAACTTGAGCAAATTGAAAAGAATAATACTTGGGAATTAGTTCCTAAACCTCATGATAAGAATATCATAGGAACTAAATGGATATTAAAAAACAAGCTAATCGAAAATGGAGAAGTTATTAGAAACAAGGCCAGACTTGTTTGTAAAGGATATGCTCAATAAGAAGGTATAGATTTTGAAGAAACTTTGCACCTGTTGCTAGATTTGAAGCCATCAAAACGTTTCTTTCTCTGTCCAGTTTTCAGAAATTCAAAGTATACCAAATGGATGTAAAATTTGCCTTTCTTAATGGAGACTTGAAAGAAGAAGTCTATATTGAACAACCAAAAGGATTCATTCTTGGAAATGATGCAAAACTTGTACGCAAACTCAAAAAAGATCTCTATGGTCTAAAATGGGCTCCAAGGGCATGGTATTACCGTCTTGACAAATATCTCCATCAACAAGGTTTTTCAAAGGCGTCATAAGATAACAATATATATATAAAGATGGACACTGATAAATTTCTAATAATTGTTCTTTATGTTGATGATATCATTTTTGGGAGCAATGAAGAATCCATGATTCGGAATTTTTCTTTAGTAATGCAGTAAGAATTTGAAATGTCCTTGCTTGGTGAGCTTACCTACTTTCTTGGTCTACAAGTGCAGCAAAATAAAGATGGTATTTTTCTCTCACAAACAAAATATCTGAAACGGATCCTAAAAAATTACGGCATGGAAGATTCTAAACCAGCATGTACTCCAATGGTAACAGTATGTAATCTCAGCTAAAATGATGAATCAACAGCAGTACATCAACCAAATTATAGATCGATGATTGGTAGTCTGCTCTATCTAACAGGTACCCGACCGGACATTGTGCATGTAGTGGGAATAGTTGTAAGATTTCAAGCAAATCCAAAGGAATCACATCTTCAGGTAGTCAAAAGAATTTTCAAATATCTTCGAGGAAGACAAAACTTTGGTTTATGGTATCCTAGATATACAGATCTTACACTTCATGCATATACAAATGTATATTGGGAAGGAAGTGTTGATGACATAAAAAGCACTAGTGGTGGTGCATTCTATATGGGTTCCAAGTTAGTGTTTTGGTTCAGCAAGAAAAAAAGTTCAATTGCATTATCTACAGCTGAAGGAGAATACATGGTTGTTGCATCTTGTTGCACATAACTACTTTCGATGATGAAAACCTTGCAAGAAATTCAGATCACATGTACTCCACTCATGTCCATTTTATGTGATAATACAAGTGCCATCAGTATTTCAAAGAATCCAGTCATGCAGTCCAAGACCAAGGACATACCCATCAAATATCATTTTCTATGTGAACAAGTGCCTGGACAAAAGGTCAAATTGGAGTATGTTCCCTCCAAAGAATAGGTTGCTGATATATTCACTAAAACACTACCTAGAGAGACATTTGAATATCTCAGACAAAAGATGGGAGTAGTTGCTGCATCATCCTGCTGTTAAATCCTATCTTCTTCAGAGAAAGGTGGTTATACATGAGTTTCATGAAGCGTAGTCGTGTATATACACTGGTTTCTATGGGTACAATAGTGTATATGTTGGTTTGAGGAAAAGCAGTGGGCTAGACTCAGGAGAAAGGGGTCTAATATGGTTCAGTGAATTATCTACACAACTTGATGATGGTTACAATCTGTTGATCACATGTGGAAATATGTTGGCTCTGTTAAGTTGTTGATAACTTGATATATATCTAATTGATGATGATTCCTTGATAACTCTTCTGATATATGAAATGATCAGATCTGACAGTGAACTTCTGACACAGGTTCAGAGCGATCATATGCTTCTAATAATGCATTGTTGGAATTATCATAGAAGATCTCGGTGCAGATTTTGTTTCAGTTGGAATACGTTCAGGGGAGAACATGGTTGCTGGTCTGGATACTGATTGACAGATGTTGCTGATAATAGTTGTTGACAACTATCATGATCTTGTTTTTGGTCTCTATTATATATTTCATGTATATCTTTTAATGTAATGGTCATGAAAAAGACCTAATTTGTAACCCCACTATGCATGGGGTGGATGATGTAATATTTCTTGTTTTTGACATGTATAAATAATTGATATATCCCCACTTGGTTGGGAGATGGATGTATGTATGAGTCAGTGGTGATAGGAAGGTCATTTGTGATGGATGTATAGAGTCATGTTCTTCTTTTAGAACATCTTTTTGCAGACCTTGCTTGTGGTCAAGGGGAGCATGAACTCAATCATGGGAGCTCAATCAACACACTTCAGCATACCAGAGAATTCAACATGCACTCAGGGGGAGCATGACATTTTTCCTTTGATGTCAAAGGGTAGCGTGACATGGTGTGGTTGTTTCCATCAAGTCCAAAGGGCGAGATTGTTGGCATTATGACACAGGTGTTGTCCTTAATGGCAACTCTTTGAGATGATAGATCACAATAAAGCATAGTGACTTGGTGTGGTTTTTGCCATCAAGTCTAAACAGGAAGATTGTTGGCATTATGACACAGGCGTTTTCCTTGATGGCAACTCTCTTAGATGACAGATCACAATATAGCAAGTTAATAGCTCAGAGTTATAGATCAGACTTCACATAATGAAGAGAGGTATACGCAAGTTCACCATTGGCCAAGCCGTGTATACATTCGAGTTCACTGTATACAAGTTGTGTATATGTAGACACACAGTTTCACAAAAGGAAAAGTGTGTATACCTTGGAAAACTAAGTTTTTGGTCCGAAGTATTTGGTCCATGATATTTTGATCCATGGTATTGGTCCAAGGTATTGGGTTCGAGGTGTTGACCCTAGGTATTTGATCCAAGGTATTGGTCCTAAGTGGTTCCGATCCATGGTATTGAGAAAGGCCTAAAACTATAAAAGGATGAGAAGATCATTAGGCCAAGGTACTCAAGTATTGAATATATGATGAAGAGTGAGATCTGAACCAAGGAGGAACCATAGCGGTTGATGGAGAATAAGATCTAATGATGGATCGGGATCTTAAGGCGTAAAGTGAACTATCATTATGTGTTTTTGCTCATGAATATTCGGGATCTAAATACTGACCCATATATTATTCTGTAAATGATATGATCTGAGTACAACAGAATTCTGGTATAGCTGCAGAATTATGAATTAATACTTGCAGATGTAGACACTGGTTGGCTTTGAGGAAAGCATGTATACATGCAGGTTTGGCACAAGAAAGTACTGTATACCTTATAATCTATGTTTTAGTTGTTGTTGTTTGTTATTGCAGTGTTCTGGGTTCTCGCTTGGGTTATGGT